>SNQJ01S0098280.1:6619-34273 GCA_010110895.2 Picea sitchensis | reverse complement strand
AGCCACAAGCACCCCTCTTTCTGCTCACTTGCTCACTCACAAATGAGAATGTGTTTGTCCTCTCACCCTCAGCCTCCTTTTATCTCCCTAGCAGCCCCCCTTTCTCCTTGAGATGTGTGCCCATCCTTGGGCCTGAATGGCTAAGATTGGGGTGCCCCTCTTGGGCTGGACCCCAGTCTCCACTAAGTGGTGCGCCCCCCTTGGTCTGGGCCCCACAATCCACCCAGCCACCTTCATGAGGTGCACCCTCTCTCCCTAGGCCCCACATTCCACTCAAGGAGGAATTTATGGCTGCAAGCCTAAGTCTAACTTAAGGCTGAGATAAGAAAAGGTTGATCTGGGTTATTTAAAGTGTCCCTCGGCTGGCCTAGGACACATAGGCACAGTTGAAACACCAAATCGAGCTAAAATTAACACTCCCTCTTAGTGAGGGAGGTGTCTCCACCAGGATCAATCTTTGATCCAATCAAATCTGCTAATGTTGTTGTACTTTCTCCCTCTAAACCAAAAGATCCACCTACTACTTATGTTGCACTCTAATCTGATGTGTTGTTCAGCTCAGCCATCAATGTCAAGTCATACCAACTGACTTTCTTTGACACCGATCTCTGGTCCAAGATCCCCTTGGACCCACCTACAGGTTGTCCCAGCACCTTGTAAATCATACCTTGCTTGATGCCAAGCCTAACTGTTGCATCCAAGGCCGCTCCCTCTGCCACTATGAGCACATGTCCATCAACAAACATTACATCATACCCCATATCCTCCATAGTTGATATAGACAGCAAGTTGACCTTCAGCTCTGGCACATACATCACCTCATCCACCTCCAAAGACACTCCTGACTCTAGTTGGAATCTGACGCATCCAACCCCCTTCACTGCATGCCTGGTGCGCGCCCCATTCTTCACATGGCAGTCGAAGCCCGTCTCCAAAACACTAAGGAACACTAAACTCATTCCCGTCATATGGCGAGATGACCCACTGTCCACGAACCATGCCCCGCTGTCCTCAAACTCAGCCAATCTGTAGCTGCTAGAAAGAGTGGAAACCAGAGAAAATTTGTCCTCGAATATATCTGTAAACGCATCCATCTCAGTAGATGTTGTAGTTGCTATGTCTGACTCCTTGTTAGGACACTTGCTGGCATAGTGGCCAGTTTTGTGACATGCAAAGAATCTCACTTTGCCCATGTCCCTGGAGCCTCCCGCTCCACTACTCTTCTTTGCATGAAGAGCCACATTCTCCTACTCCTCACTCTTCATCTGACTAGCTTGAGATGCATCCACTCGCAGCTCCTCCTAGGTGAAGTCGTCCCACAACCTCTCCCAGTCAAGGAGTTTCTCCCGTGCAACCACCCCTCGGACAAACACGTCCCACTGCTTGGTCAAGCCATTCAAGGCTATCCTCACCAGCTTGGTCTCGTCCACGGTCTCTCCCACTACTACAATTTCATCTTGAATCTGAGTGAACTTTGTGAGGTAAGTGACCACCGACTCTCTCTTGGTTGAAGTCGGCCATCTTCATGCTTCTCAGCTTCTCTCTGAACAACATCTTTCTACTCTGGTTGTCAGACAGGTATAGCTTTACCAGGGCCTCCCACATTTCCCTTGTTGTCTTCTTGCCAAACAAATGTGGAATGATGTTGTCCTTGACACCATCCACAAGTATCCTTCTGGCCTTGACATCCTTCTTGGTATGGATAGCTAGTTGTACTAGATCAGTTGGGGCTGCCACTTTGCCTTCTACAATTTCCAACAGCCCATTCTCCTCCAGCACCAAGCTAATTCGCTCCCTCCAAGGACAGAAATTTGAGGCTCCATCCAGCCTGTCCTCAACGCTTAAGCCCGCACTAGCTATTTGAGTTTGTTGTCCTGTTTTCACCCACAAAATCTGGTTTTCTATCCCACTTGTTGATTTACCCTTGTTGGTCTGCATAGCAAGTCACTTGGTTGTCTTGTACTCAGAGGCTAAGCTCTGATACCATGTTGAAATTTACACCTATATCTCAGTCACTGAGATTGTTGCCAATAAATTAACCAGAAATTATCTATGCTGATATAAAATCTGAATTTATGCAATAACCTACAGCTAAGATATAAAACAGAAAATTTGTAGCGGAAACATACAGTAAACCAAGCATAAAAAATACATAGACACAAGAAGTACCCTAGAACCCCAGTGTGGGGAAAACCATCAAAGGAGGTCTTCTTATTGAGGCTTCTGAGGAATTTTACATCAAATACAATTCAAAAATTCCTTACAAAAAAAATTTGGGCAAGGTTTTTCCTCTTGACAAGCTCTGTACAGCCCAGCTAACTCAGCACTCCTTGTTGTAGTTGTACAGCCTCTGGTACAGCCTATTGTTGACTGAAATTGCACCCAAAAATTGGCCTTGTTCTCTGGTGAACAGAATGGTTGAATCTGGCCAATCCTAGATGAGGATGTAGAGCCCTAACTCGCTTTCCTTGCTCCTATAAAACTTGGCATGAGTTGAGCATGGTGTTGGCAGCCTGATATGGCCCTAAACATGACCTCTTACCACTGCCTTTCTATACCAAATTTGCCCTCCTTAGCTTGTTGACCACCTATTTCGACTAGGGGTCAACGTCATGTACCATGAAGCTATGTACCTGATGGTGCAACTTATTTTGAAGACTTTTGGCTCAGCAGGGCAATTTTGCCCCCAGCACGTCTTTCTATGTAATCGGAATGTCCGCTCCCCTACGTGGGATAATAATGTAATAAATAAGCATGAGTCATATTTTAGGTTAGTTACCTAGGACTTTATCATTAGGGAATTCCTTTCATCAAGTGTTTTTTTTCCTCAGTTAATTAATCTAGCCCAACAGACCATTTTAATTAATCTTGAGTTTTTCACTCACAATAATTCTCCAAAGTGGTGAAAGGAGTTCTAATGATCGAGCCCATGGGGCGACTAAGGTCTAGGGATGTTGTAAATGACCATGCTAGACATCTTCTAGAGTTTTGCAGAATTCCGTCAAGTTTTGCTAGTTTTTTTTAATTTATTAAAAATTTTCATTTAATGGGAATTTTAATTATTTTTTAGATAAAATGTAAAAATTTGGTCCTTGGGGATTTTGATAGGGGTATGAGTACTCAAAACAAATGGCAGAGACCCCCCTACACCCTTGCACCAAGTTTCAACTCATTTGGACAAGTTTTGCTAGGTCTTTGTCCATAAGGAGTCCAAGTTAGTTTAGAGTCGGCAAATAATTAGCTAAATTAAAAAAGCCAAAAATTGTAAAAGTGACTAAAGTCGTGAGAGAAAGTGGGGAAATGATTCCTAATGTATTTCCTAAGTTGGAAAAGTGATTTTCCACTTAAAACACCCCCCAATGCTAAGTCCACAACCTAAAGTCATGTCTCCCTAGTAAAAAGTGCTCCCCCCTTCCTCTTGAACTTAAAGGTGTTTTCCCCCTTCCCATGTCACCCCTCAAACCCTAACTCACTACCAAAACCCTAAAAGTGTCTCTTTCTTGACTTTGTCTATCTATCTTTGATGTGTGCCACTTGGAGTTCATCCAAGAGTGGTCTTTACTCTCTCCCAAGTATAAAAGAATGCCTACCCCTCCTCATTTTTTATATATTTTCTCAGTGCAACTCTACTATGCCCAAATCTCTCCCATCTCTTCCCAGTTCTCTCTATTTTCTCTCATGGTCTTTGGTGCCATTTGGCATGTTCTTTTCTTGGTGAATAAATTTTTTTGAAGCTTTTGAGGATATCTTGGTCTCTTGGAGTATTATTGGAGCCATTATTTTGTTGTGTATGAAGTAATATTGCTGCAAGTTATTTATTTTGTGTTTTCTTGCTTTCATTTTCATTGAAGACTCAAGCAAAGTATTTTTCTTGGGATAGATTAGTAGTAGTCTTATTATTATTCTAAGTAAGTTGTTTCTAATTAATTTGGAAAGTATTTTGCAAGATAGTAGAACATACTTATCTTTTTTTATATTTTTGTAGCAAGGGTTTGCAAAAATCTACAGGTTACCATAGGCTTGGAGAAGGGATTTCAGATCGGGAAATCTATCTTTTTCAACCACATAAAGCTTCTTTAAATTTTCTGTTCTATTTTCAGCCATTATTTCTCAGTTTTTAGCTCTTTTTAAACAAAAATCTACAATCTAACATTTATTTTCATGTTCAGAATTTTTATTTTAAATTTTTTGAATATCATATTTTCAATCAATCAATTTCTTTAAGTCATCTTTAAACAATTTCCAGCAAGAATAGCTTGTTGTTTTTGCAAATTATTGCAGGCTTTGGAAGAGGATTTCAGCACACTTGGCCCCCAAAACATTCAAGGAAGCATCCTAAGTGGTGGTGCCAAAAAAAACTCTTATTTCTCTCTATCTTCTCAACATTGTAAGCAACCCAAGAGAGTCTCTTGGGCTTGCATTCTTCCACTTAAAGTTTAATTTCTGTATAGTGTAAATAATCTTTTATGCTTTTGCCTAAACCTTGCAAAGAGATTGGCTTAGCCATCCATGCAATTATCGTAAGGCTAGGATCTATGTTTATTTTCGTCATTTTTTTATTTTTACCCACCTTGGCCAAAACCAGTAGGCTTATCCTCCCTCTTGGCTTTATTTTTCAAGTTAAAATAATTTTCACTTGTGCCCACACCTTGCAAAGAGATTGGCTTAGCCATCCATGCAATATCGTGAGGCTAGGATCTAAATTTACTTATTGTTTTAGTTTTAAATTCATTGGCAAAGTAACCACACCTAGATTAATTAGAGGAGTAATATATTTTTGCTTTGGGAAGTAATCATATTTAGTCTGATTAGGCACTCAATCCATTCATTCTTTCAATCACCAAAATAGGGTGACTTGGGAGGCTACAAGGGATGTAAGTCGGGGATGGCTTCACAACACTAAGTGTCTTCCTTGCTTGAGCACCCAAGCATTCTGGATCTGACTTGTGGAGCTAGGGAAGGACATTGTTTGTCCTTCTTCTTGAGCACCCAGCATTTCCTTTTGGTTGAAGGGGAAGGGACTTGGGGTAGTCACATAGTCTAGGCTTGTATCTCTCACACCTTAATTCCCCCTAATTCAAGAGAGACTTAAAACTTATCTTAAAATCAACCAACACACTACTTTCACAAGATTGTATCTCAAGTTTATATTTCAAGCATATTCATTGTTCAAGTTGTGTAATTTACTTTCCATGGGATTTCACTTTCCAAGCAAGTTACTTTTCCAAGCACTTCACTTTGAAGCAATTTTCTTGTGAATACTTGTCTAAATTTCTAGCATTCTTTATTTATTTGTCTAAGTGTAAAGTTGTTTTTCATACTTGTTATCCCCGATATCTAGGGATAACTAGGAGATCATGTCTCGAGGCCCACATGGTCCTAGACATGGAGTACGAGAGCAGATTGACTTGAGCATGGCCCTTGAGGGCCCATCTTTTCTTCTTCTCAGCCAGACTTGTCCATTGTGGAGACTTGTCCTGCCCGGTGCAGAGCCTCCATCACTTTCGGCTTGGGCTTGCATCAGAAGGGCTCTTGCTCCATGAGTGTGGTGGTCCGATGGGGTATCATGGTGTGTGTCACATTTGATCATCATAACCTTCTTATGTATGCATTAGATCTCTTTCACTTGGATGACTGCTTGGATCTGCACTAATGCTTGATAAATTTGTTGGGAATTAGCGATGGGGTGGCCCTAGCAGTTAGTGGCCCTCGTAATGGGTTTGGTTAGCCACCAAGGGGTTCTGAGACTTCATCGTCCATACTTCCTTGCTTATCACTTTACATCTTGAAACCCATCATAAGTCCCATCCCCCTAGTTTAGCCATTAGGATGACCATTGGGTACATCTTGTGCCTTGTGGGAAGAAGGGCTAAAGGCCGAGAAAAGCGGTGAGTAAAAGATAAAAGCCATAGGAAATGAAAACCTAGAAGTCTTGTGAGGAGGATCCCTGAGAAGGTAATAAAAGCCTCTCATAAGAAGCCCTTGAGGGACCCTAAGAAAATGATAAATAAATAAATCACGGGGACCCTAATATTGCAAAGAGGATGGGAGGTTTCATCACTAGCCGACCCATTATGATCATAGAGTATTTAGCGGTATGACATTGCCATCATCAGTACTAAACCCGAGGTAATGACCTTTGTTTGCATGGCCAAAGGGAAGGGGTCTCATCACGAGCCAGCCCTCTCATTTAGAAGATACTAGTGGAGTATGGCTGTCCATTACGGCCACCAAGCCAAAGCTGATGTCCTCTTAAATCAGAGCTTGTAGTAAAAATGCAAATATAAAAGAAGAGATAAGGCAAGAAGGGGCTTGGAAAATTGCATCCATGTGGAGCCATTTCGCCTCCTACAAAGGCACCCCACATCACGACACTGACCCTAGGTCGACTATGACTAGACATCCCTAAAACCACATCACATCCACTATACATGGTTTGAATAACCCTTGGAAACTTTCCATTTCTTGTGTTATTATTGTGGTTGCCCTTACACGGTTTCCTTGGCATGAGGCAAGATTACGTGTAATAATCTTTGAGCTCTTAGAAGATTTGTTGGGAATGTTATGCATATATTTGATAATTTTAATGATGAGATGTGATTTACATTGCTATGATGTCTTGGGTGATAGGCCAGGCGTAGCCAGCACGGTGTCGCGGGACCATGCGTGAGACGGGTGTTACCGAGGATGATTGCACATGGGGAGATGGTGGATGGGACTCCATGGGGGCAGAGCCCATCGAGATGGGCGTTGAGATGGCGAGGAGCCCGGAGTTTCAATGACGAAACCTGCGGAGAAGAGGGGCGCCCTCATCCCGGGGCGTTTTGGCATAGATCATAGCTTATGGGGATGTGCTTTGGCGGATGGGACATGGACCTTGATGGGCAAGACGCCACCAGTGATAGTTGGAAGACTTCTAGAGCATGGCGTGCTAGGCCTAACTTAGACGCGATGTGGCCAGTTTAACGGAGCCCGGGAGGAACAACGTTTTGCTCATTGGATGGTTATGCCACACAGAAAGTGTCAAAATGTCTCCCTAAAGGGGGCTTGGCGCCTTCATTTCACGCTTATTTTTGGCATTTTAGCATGTAAAGTAAATGATTGAATAATGTATTAGCCTTGTCGGCTGTTTGACCTATTTTGTAGAAATTAAGGTCAAAGAAAGTATCATATAAATAGAGGATGTTTCACCCTCATTTTAACATAACATAACTTGCTCTCATTTGAGAGGGTCATCTTTTTAGCTCTTGTTCTTGGTTTTATTGTCTCTTGGAGTGTGGTATAACTTCTTGGGAGGATTATTTTTGGCAAAGTGGTGCTATTACTCATTGGAAGGTTTACAGCTAGGGTGTGGATTGGTTTTCTACATGATCTTGTAAGTGTTTTTCATCAAGAAGCACTTCTTGGGTAGATGGTTGTTGTTAACATTTGCATTAATTGTTATCTTGTTGTTAATTTCTTGATCCTTGAAACCCTAAGGAGCCTACACACACAAGTAGGTTGAGACTTCATGTTGTCCCCATGAGTAAAGCTTTAAGCCATTTGATTTAAGAAAGGTTTAGCCTAGCCATAGCTACACTAACCATCTTTTGTCTTGAGCTAGTTTTGAATTATAAATTGAAGAAAGAAGAGAAGTCTAGGCCTAATTGACTTTACACCTAGGGTTTACTTAGGGTTTGAGAAAGCCTTGCCAAAGCATGTACTTTTCAGCCATAGATTTATCCTTATAAGCTAGAAGTTTTGCCAAGAAAGTCTTAAGGAAAGAGGGAAAGTTCTAGGCCTAGCTTTTAGCTACACCTAGGTAAAATCTTTTCCTTCTTACAGGGTTTTACTAGGGTTGGTGGCCTTGCTATGTAACACCATCAAAACCCTAGCTCTCTTAATCTTTAAGTTTGAACCTTCCTAAACCATTAGTCACATCTCCATTGACTCCATTAACCCAAAGGCGCACTAGTCTAGAAACCCTTGCTTGAGCTTGTTATGCCTTAAATCTTTCAAACTATCTCTAAATTGCAACCCTAACTAACCTGGCGATCCTAGCCTAAGCTAGTTTAGGAATAACCCTAAAGGCGATAACGTTTGGCCTAAATTGAAATTTGCTTGGATAGAAGGTCTTTGACCTTGTTATCTCTTCATAGTGGAGTTGAATTACCTTTTCTTGGCGGGTTGAATTTGTCAAAGGCTTAATCATCCTTGGCTAGCTAACCTGGACAATGAGGAAATTATATAAGGTGGCGTCACACTTAGCAATCCTTTTGCTTATACACATAGCGTTTGTGACATTTAGGCTCCTTTGATTGGTTTTGGCAGGCTATTGGTTGTTGTGAGCTTATTTGGTAAAAGCACGTTATTGCTCTTTTCCATTCAATTTGACTCATTGACAAAGCTTGAAAATGTCATCATTGTAGCAACAATATATATGTGACGCTCAATATATGTGAGCTGAGTTGACATATCTAATGCATTAATGATATGATACAAGGTCTAATTTTGGAACATTGAATGCTTTTGTCTCTCATGCATTTATTGGTGATGATACAAATCCTTGCGGCACTGATAGGCCATCATTGACTTAAAGTCTTCAGCATATATACGTTTTGCTCATATATTGGTTAGAAGATAGTCATTTGTTTTTATGAAGTACTAACCAACTGCGAGCACATATTCTAGTTTTTCTTGTCTTGTATGCATAAGCGAGTGCATGTGATGGAAGACACCTTGACTATCTCATCACTTGGTACATGTAATGCATTGGAAGGGAACCCTGTGTCTTGATCCATTATCCTTAGCCTTCTTAAACCTAGATTACTTTAGGAACGTCTCCCTTGGACTATGCCCTAAATGAAAAAGCCCCATCGAACCCTTGGACTAGCCCTCCTAAATAGAAAGAGCCCCCCATCGAGGTGACAGTGGGTGGGGAAGCTCATGTTACGCCGGTTTCTACCCTTGACTCAAGCTCTTTTAACCTTTCCTACAAACCGTGCGATAACAATACTTATTGTGGATATCTCATAACATTGTTTCATTCTTGTATAATCATATTTTGTTGTATATCTCATTGACTCCATTGTGGCAACCTTTAGGCACTGGTTTAATTGTTGTTTTTAATAAAGGGTTTGTTTGTCATTAAAGAATTTGCATCCTTGCATTTGTTGCCTTTCATTGGGTTGGGTTTCTTAACAAATTAACTCATTTAACTCCTAGATCATTAATTAAACTTAACATAGTTAAATAGGGTCTACCCCCCTTGGCTTCCCTAGGAATGAACCTAGACGAAGTAAGTCCTGATTGAGGTGACAGTGGATCTGGACTTAGGCTTGTGCCTCCAAGGACACACCAAGTGGATTGGAGACTTCTCCATGTTAGTAGGTGTGTATAAGGACAGCAACACATTTGTTGCTTGCACCAGCACAATTCGCCCTCCTTCCTCGGCCTCAAGCACCCCTCCTTCTGCTCACTTGCTCACTCACAAATGAGAATGTGTCTGTCCTTTCACCCTCAGCCTCCTTTTATCTCCCTAGCATCCCCCCTTTCTCCTTGAGATGTGTGCCCAGCCTTGGGCCTGAATGGCTGAGATTGGGGTGCCCCTCTTGGGCTGGACCCCGCTCTCCACTAAGTGGTGCGCCCCCCTTGGTCTGGACCCCACAATCCACCCAGCCACCTTAATGGGGTGCACCCTCTCTCCCTGTGCCCCACATTCCACTCAAGGAGGAATTTTTGGTTGCAAGCCTAAGCCTAACTTAAGACTGAGATAAGAAAAGGTTGATCTGGGTTATTTTAGGTGTCCTTCAGCTGGCCTAGGACACATAGGCACGGCTAAGACACCAAACCGAGCTAAAACTAACACAATATTCAAACAATTGACTTCGTACAATGTGGTTATGTCCACGGCTTCACCCCACAACTTCATATTTTAAATGGGCAATAAGAGGTAGAATGGCAAGGATTCACTCAACGACTAGGAGTATGAAAGTGGGCCCATCCAATAATATGGCTATGCATTAGGATCTTCACACAAAGAAACAACTCCATATGCCATGTCATATGCCCACATGATACGACCTCTCAATAAGTCAAAATCAGTCAATCCACCCATCTTATAATTGATATTCCTATGTTTAGAAGATGGCTCAATGTGTGATGGCCCACTCAAACATATTATATAATGGCCCCTCAATATATTAAAATACATCTTTGCATGGGTTAAGGTTTAAGATAACAAGCCCATGAAACAAATCGTCTTTATGAAAAAAGTGGGCATATATATGGTTTAATATGTATGAAGGGGTTGGTTCATTAAAATAAAATTTGATATGCCTTAACATGTATGACATGCCCCTTGCACATGGGTAAAACAAACTATATGATTGAACTTTAGGTAACACAAAATGACCATAGTGTATGAGATAAAGGGGTAAGCTCATAATAATGTAATTGGTCTTCAAAAGGATTAATGGATGAATAAAGTAGATGGTCCACTAACACATAATAATAAATTGCCTCCACATGTGTTCCAATGAGGATATACTCCATAAAAATGTTGTACCATGGTAATAGAAGTTGTTTCTCTTAGTACGCTTACCATAAATCAAAATCATAATAAAAAGAGACCAAGTATGAGTGTTAGGTTAGGATAACCATGAACAACATCATCCACCAAACAGTATCTCACAACCATCAACCAAAGAATCCAATGAAACCACAAACTTCTAACCCCAAAGCTCCATTGACCAAAATATGCCACCATGAAGAGAAAACCAGGTACCAAGAAAATCCACCACAAGGAGAAATGAGTCTCTTCAATCAAACAACACCATCTTTAAGTCAAGCCAAGACCTCATGAAAGTATCATCCTACAAAGTTCTTAAATGTGTAATGGTGTTACCCCTCATATGCAATATGAGTGGTAACAAGTATCATTCTTCTATGTGCTCTAATATTTGCAACTTGTCCAAAGTTATCTCCAATTCCCCAGAAGGTTGTCCATTTAACAATTTTAGTTGTCACCCAAAAGCCTCTATTCTACTTTTCCTTGTTCAAAAGCCTGTACTTCTACGGTGTACCTCATGTTTCCTGAAAGCCCATTGATTGCCCAATAGCCTGATTCTGTTCACACAACACTATCATCCTGCGTTGCCTAGCAGCCTATAGTTGAGCAAATCCTAGAAGAAAGATTTCTTGCTGAAATTCATAGCACACTATCAAGAATTACTTTCAAGTGTGATACACCTATAACCATAAGAGTAACAACCAAATTGGATAAGGAAGAAATGAGTTGTTTTATGCCAATCATTACTTTCCAAGCCAATATTACACAACTAGAAAGGTACAATTTTATAGTTTGTTGCATTGTCTATTGTTATGGATGGCCAATATGGTCTATAGATGTCATCACCAATTCCAATCTTGAATCTTTGATTCTTTCACATGAAATATTATACTCTTCTTGGTTGGAATTTCATGGGTTGTTAAAATATCCCCAAAGCCCAATAACTTGATCAGAATCAAGAAATCAGATAGCCATCATGTTAGCTTTTTAGCTCGGGAGGTACTCCGCATGTTTTGTCTTATATGTGGATGTTACCTTATGTTGACACTACTAGGCACTTAACTTTGTAATGGGTTTTTATAAAGTTGTAAATGTTAATGTTTATGAAATTATTATAGTTCTTTGCATTTCAATAGATAATAGCAACATAAGAACAAGATCACTGAGAAATACACATTCACAAGAGACACAACATTTATCCTGGGAAACCCTCTAGGGGAAGAAAACCCAGCAAAACTTCCTTAATATAGATAGCCAATACAATGCCAAGAGATCTCTATACTAAATCAGAAAGTCCTCTCTAAGATATGTGCCACTCTCTCTCTCCTTTGCCGGTAACAGATCAGAACTTGTCTCTCAAACTGAGCAAGTGAGTTATGTTCAAATGAGGCACTAGCCTCCTTTATTTATACAAGTTCTGGCACGTGTGAAGTGTCTCTTCACTGGCAGGGCCGACTTCTCAATCTGGGTGGGTAAACCCACCTTTATTATATTTTTGGGTCTCCTTATTAACTGTTGGGGCCAACTTCTTATTCTGCCTATTATAATTGTCTGTTGACCAATCCGCAAAAAGGGATTTGGTCCTATTACAATATCCGACATGATCAATCCACAATGGGGATTGATCCTATGAATAAAATATCAATAATAATAAGAATACTCTTTCCAGTTACATTATTTCAAAAGTAAAGTGGTTATTTTATTTAAGTGACTTTTTAATAAAGTGTACCTTCTAATATTAAAGTGACTTTATTTCATAAAGTGCACTTATGTAATAAAGTGAAATGTATTTTAAAATTTTAAGTGATTTATTTTGGAGGGAATGAATCATGGCCCTTGATCTTGCAAAGGCAATATTAGATCTTGGCCTTTGGATTTAGGGTCGAGGAAGGTGAAAAGACACTTTGGAGGGAAAATGTTATTTTCAAATTTATAAAAGAATGTTTTGGGTAGTGTGCAAGACACAAGAGGAGATTGAAAGAGAATTTTCGAGTAGGCTTGAGAGAGAAAAATTAGGGCAGCAAAGAGGGCACATTTCCCAAGAGAAAGTGGGCACAAATTCCAAGGGAACATCTCTGTTTTAGTGCTAAGTTATTTTTCTGTTGTTGGAGGTCGTACTGTATGGATCCGTACAATCCGTACAATTCGTACAGCAAGGGAAAGAGGGCACGAAAATCAAGGCAATTTTGGCACAATTTTCGAGGTTGTGTTGAGGGTTTTACTTGTTGTTGCTGCACCATACAAAACAGTCCGTACAATTGACTGTGTGCACGGATTTCGAGGTACAATTTTTTGGGAGGATCGTACAACACTATGGACTTGGCACGGATTAGAAGGGAAAAAATTTGGGACTGTTTTTAGTGTGTTGTAAGTGGATTTCTCTTGCTGGAAATTGTGATTTTGCTGTTGATATGTATTTTCTTGAAGCTGAATAATAAGATCTCTCTCTCTCTCATTGGGTTTCTCCACATTGGGGTTTTTCCTGGCATTTGCCTAAATTTTTGAGTTATTCATGGGTGATTGAATTATGTTCATTGTGTTTATTTCCATTGTATAATTACTTAGCAATGTGTATTTCTACTTAAGGTAATTTCTGAATGTGGGTTTTAGACATTTCAAAGTTCATGCAAGACAGTTATCTCTAGGTTGCTAAGTGTATGACAGAATATTAGCTTGTTGATTTTTGTCATTAAAATTTACATGGTACAGAGCTTGGTCTCTGAGTGACAGTGAGCAATGAGATTTTTGGGCAAGTTTGAAGGGGGGAAATTTGTGATTGTTTTCCTTGAGCTGTGACAGGGAATATGGTTGCATGCATTAGATTTGAGGATCGGTTGGATGGCATTTCCAACTATTTGCAGTGGAAGGTTCGGATGTCAGTTGTTCTCAAGAAGAACAAGATTTTGAACTATGTCAGTTATGTTGTTGTGGTTCCCACAGCAGATCCTGTTGCATTGGATTTGCATGAGGTCAAGGAGGCCAAGGCTCAAAGGATTATTTTGGATGGGGTGAAGGATCACCTTATCCCACACTTGGCTAAGAAGAAGACAGCCAAGGAAATGTGGGATACACTTAAGAACTTATTTGAGGTGAAGAATGAAAACCGAAAGATGGCCTTGAAGGCTAAGCTGCGTGATACCAAAATGGGTAAGGAGGAGAGTGTTTCTTCTTATCTTACCCGGGTAGTTCAAGTGAAAGATGAGTTGGTTGTTGTTGGAGAGGTCATATCGGATTCAAAGTTGGTGAGGATAGCCTTGAAAGGCGTCACCAAAGAATGGGAAGTCTTCGTGAAGTGTGTGGTGGGTCGTGAGAATCTTCTAGATTGGAGCAGACTGTGGGATGATTTCACTCAGGAGGAGATTCGGGAAGGATCTCAAAGCAGTGGATAGAAGACAGATGGAGCTGATGAGAATGTTGCTCTTACTACAAAGAGCAAGAAGAAAGGAAGTTTCGGGAAGGACTTGAGTAAAGTCAGATGTTATTGTTGTAACCAGTTGGGGTACCTTGCTTCTCATTCTCCTGAGAGGAAGAAGAAGAAGAAGGAACCAAAGAGGCCTGAGACAGCTGCTACAGCAGCCATGGAGGACTTTTCTTCCAAGTATGACAAAGAATTTTCTTTGGTGCCCCTAGTTTCCAGTGTCGGTAGCGGAGGATTTGGAGGTGATATCAGATGGATTGTGGATAGTGGAGCCTCTTGCCACATGACAGGAATCTGGCAAATATTCTTAATTATCACAGAGACAGGTCCTGACCGACAGTTGGTAAATGAAGGTGGTATGGCGCAAGTTGTACGTGGAGTTGGAAGGGTTAGATTCTGACTTGAGTATGGAGGATTCTTGGAGCTTGATGTTGTTCTCTTTGTTCCATGGTTGAGGGTTAACTTGCTCTCAGTCTCAGCCTTGGAGGATGTAGGATATTGTACATTGTTCAAGAGGGAACATGTCTTTATCTACAGGGAGGGAGTGGACCCGGTGGAACTGCAGTTGATCAGTGATCGAGTGGATAGGTTGTATATGTTGCGAGGACAACCTTTAGGATATGATTCAGCGTCGGATGAGGAGCATGAGGAGGCTCCTAAGACTGCGGTGGTACTAAGGATTCGGTCTTGCATTCTGAGCATCAGCAGGAAGCTCAACTGGTGTGGTCGAACCAATGCTCAGGGTGGAGTGGATTCTCCAAGGAGCTCAGGGTTCCAGATAGCTGTCAGGAGAAGATCTTCTAGTTCAAGTTATGTGCAGGTGTTGAGGATGGCTCCAGGTTCAGAGGGAGCTCCTACTACGCACAGTGTGATGGGACCAGATGATGGAGATGGCAACGAGTACATCCCTCACTAAGAGGGGGTGTTAGCTTTTCAGCTCGGGAGGTACTACGCATGTTTTTTCTTGTATGTGGATGTTACCTTATGTTGACACTACTAGCCACTTAACTTTGTAATGGGTTTTTATAAAGTTGTAAAGTGGTCATTTTATTAAAGTGACTTTTTAATAAAGTGTACCTTCTAATATTAAAGTGACTTTATTTCATAAAGTGCACTTATGTAATAAAGTGAAATGTACTTTAATATTTTAAGTGATTTATTTTGGGGGGAATGAATCATGGCCCTTGATCTTGCAAAGGAAATATTAGATCTTGGCCTTTGGATTTAGGATCGGGGAAGGTGAAAAGACACTTTGAAGGGAAAATGTCATTTTCAGATTTATAAAAGAATGCTTTGGGTAGTGTGCAAGACACAAGAGAAGAAGATTGAGCAAGAATTTTCGAGTAGGCTTGAGAGAGGAAAATTAGGGCAGCAAAGAGGGCACATTTTCCAAGAGAAAGTGGGCACAAATCCCAAGAGAACATCTATGTTTTAGTGTTGAGTTATTTTTCTGTTGTTGGAGGCCATACTGTACGGATCCGTACAGTCCGTACAAAAAGGGAAAGAGAACACGGAAATCAAGGCAGTTTTGGCACGGTCTTCGAGGCTGTTTTGAGGATTTTACTTGCTGATGTTGGGCCGTACAGAACAGTCCGTACAGCTGACTGTGTGCATGTATTTCGAGATACAGTTTTCTGGGAGGGTCGTACAATAGTACGGACTTGGCACAGATTATGAGGCAGAATTTTTGGGACTGTTTTTAGTGTGCTGTAAGTGGATTTCTCTTGCTGGAAATTGTGATTTTGCTACTGATATGTATTTTCCTGAGGCTGAATAATAAGATCTCTCTCTCTCTCATTGGGTTTCCCCACATTGGGGTTTTCCCTAGCATTTCCCTAAATTTCTGAGTTATTCATAGGTGATTGAATTCTGTTCATTGTGATTATTTCCGCTACATAATTACTTAGCAATGTGTATTTCTGCTTATGGTAATTTCTGAATGTGGATTTTAGGCATTTCAGAGTTCATGCAAGACAGTTATCTCTAGGTTGCTAAGTATATGACAGAATATTAGCTTGCTGATTTTTGTCATTAAAATTTACACATCATATGCCAGCATTGTTTAAAATAAAGACGAGTTTCCGCCCTCTCCAAAAAGGTATATTTGTGACGAACTTAAGCGTCTTCAGGTAGAATAACTAGAAAGAGTAAGAAAAGGTATCCCGGAAGCTACAAGTCTTAAAAGTGGATGTGCATGAAAAAAGGTCCAGTATTAGAGATAGTCAACCTTAAGTGTGGAACAACCCTTGGCATTGCATCATGCCAAAGCAACCAAACAACTAGAGCAGCAAATCCTAATTGTATTAGAGTTAGTCTAGAAAATACAATGGCATCTTTACATTAATCTTCATTAATTTGAATAAAATCTTCCTTATACCGAAGTTTCTTTACCCTTGTAATATGTTATAGAGAGAGCATTTCTTAATAGGTATTATAGAAATTGTGCTGAACTGTTCCCAACATTCTCTTAGTAGTCTCAGTTTCTATCTTCTATATCTATTTGCTATATAATATGCACATTGTTTTAACGTTTCATCGGCTCAAATTTAATAGGACAGAACAGTACCAATGGATGTTATTGTTGTCATGGCATTTGAAGGAAGATAATAAAAAATACAAAAAAGTTTAGATAAACGAAAAGAAACAACAGATTTTTTCAAGAAAGCTCAATTGCAAAGTACAAAGAAATACTGAAGACTTTGATGTATCCAGAGAGTTGAAATAGCAGTGGCAAAGATACCCTCTTCTTCCAGAAGATTGGCTTCATCTGCCTCGTTCATTTCCTTTTGGATAGATTGAGCAGTTCCTTTCTCATAGCTAGCCTCCTCTGCTGAAAAAGGAAATTTCATATGGTTGTCACAGCCAAATTCCTTCATGGAGTAATCTAACAAGACATTCTTGAGAAACCCAAGCATGCACAAATGTAATATCCCAGAGAATGCACACGAAACAAGCAAGGGAAAAAATATCCACTGGAATCTATTTAACTATGGTTGCCAGATCTATTAAAACTATAAGCAAAAATAAAGCAAGAGAAACACCTGGATGACCTACTCTTCATGAGCTTAAATCTTCAGTATTACCTGATGATGGCTCCATTGCACCGCCGCTTGACAGAAGCCTTTCCATGGCAGCAAATCTTCCTCTCCCTAATGTATGCCCCATTGAAGGCAACCTACAGTTCATCAACTATTGTAAGCTAATGATTATTCAAATTTCAAATCTGTCGCAAGTAGTGCTATAGCCATCAGAGCATACCATAAGCAGTGCTATAGTCAAAATTACTGATTAACAAAGAGAAAAGTGAAAAGGAAACATTTTAAAAGAGACATTTCCAGCGAATGGATGTCTTGGAGTTTTTTCTGGCATGATACTGAATCTGAGACACGTGCAGTTATGTCGGGCAGGAGGGCAGGAGGGCAGCTCCAGTTCCCCCACTCATCCATATAGGGAAGCCTGTGGCACCTCTCATCAATAGGATTCGCTGATTCTTTTCCAAGGGATGATAGCTAAAGAATTAATATACAAACAGACAGATGAAAAAAGGGAATCCATGTGACTGGTAAGAGATGGGAGGAAGTCATGGCATTGGAACTTCCTTACCAGCGATTGCAACCAATGGTCCTGAAATTCACAGATCATGCTCTGGTTTAATATCCAAAAGATGAGGATTGATTCAAGGGTAGTCCTTGGTTTATGGGCAATAATGATCTTTATCTGAATCGCCAATCAATAAGCTATAGGGACTGAACCAACACTACCACAAGCCCTTGTGTCCAACAGTAAATCAAATTAAGACCCATATGAAATGAGTCACCTCATCAAAGATGACCATGGTGACTCTGCTTTGGAGAGAATCCATCATATAACAAGCAACACCACTTGAACCCCTAACCCCACCAGTACTATGTGTCTCCTGTTTGCAAATCAAAAGCAAGTGATAGCCTAGATAGTTTGGAATAGTTTGAACAAGACTCGCATTGGTTTCAGTCATAGAGAATATTCAAGGGTCTAAGTGTATCATAAAGTGACCCTGGAGAACACCAGACGTCACCATTACAATGCCAACACCCAATTGAAATGCTTGAAACTCCACTCACACCCTGGCGAGGGTGTATAACAAGTAACACCACTTGAACCCCTAACCCCACCAGTACTATGTGTCTCCTGTTTGCAAATCAAAAGCAAGTGATAGCCTAGATAGTTTGGAATAGTTTGAACAAGACTTGCATTGGTTTCAGTCATAGAGAATATTCAAGGGTCTAAGTGTATCATAAAGTGACCCTGGAGAACACCAGACATCACCATTACAATGCCAACACCCAATTGAAATGCTTGAAACTCCACTCACACCCTGGCGAGGGTGTCATTTGGTAGACCCTAGTCGAGCATACCTTGGGGAGAACAATCCCAAATCACTTCTCTGAGATCCTGGATGGCTGCCCATTTCCTTGCTTTCAGAGCCTCTACTACCTAATCCCGGGATTTTTTAAGTTCTGCAACCTGGGAGTGTGTAAGGTCTACGTCCAAGAATATTTTATCTAAATATTCCCAAGTTCCAACAGAGGTGTTTGACTTCATGTACAAAGCAAGTATAACAGTCACTTTAAATGTAGTGAGTGATGCAAAGAATACTTGTTCAAATGGTGGTAGAGGTTGAAAATTAGTCTCTTTCTACAACCAAGGAGTTTTGATGCATACATTAGCACAAGTTCTTCAGGAATAAGAGTAATATTAAATTATGGATTGCATGTCATATCTTCATTATCAGACAAGGTAATACAGGGTTTCTTCATAACGAGTGCCTATGCTCACTTCTAGAGATATGTTCTGAAGACAATTTTTAATAAATGTTGAACCCAGGACATCAACATGTTATGCTAACTACCAAATTCTAGGTAGGCTCACATACTCTATGTTCTCAAAATGATATTTTGCAGAACCTTAACGTAGCACATATTATGTTAAGCACCAAATCCTACTTTGGCTCACAAAAAGAAACCTTCACTAGTTCACTATTGAACAAATAAGCTATTAGCAATGTAATGACCTTATATTTTTATTTTCCAGTGGATAATGCACATTTAAACGATACATATGCAACATTTTAAAGTTGAGTTTCAAGGCATAATAGGAATCAGTCCCCATTGGAGGAACCAATTCCCCTAACATCCGAACCAATTCCTAAATTCGGATCCGAATCCTAAATGACAAGATCCAAATCCTATATTCAAAAACAGATCCTTCAACAAAACTCACCAAATATTGAAGAATCAGATCAAGATCACCCGATTCCCCACTTCCTGTACAATTCAGATTCAGGTGGGGCTAGGAATGGCGAATCCAATAACTCTAATTGGAAGATTCTATAGGAGCGTTCTTCCCTAGAAGCTTCTAGGGTTTCTTTATACTACTTATTGAGGCTTCTAGTATTTTCTAAATATATTTTATCAAGAGGTAGTTGGAAATTGAAAGGTATAGAAGGAGAAGAACTCTCATTAGCAAGGCAGAAGTTCAAGAGGGACATACCCCCTATGAGGCCAAGAACATTGTCATTTTGCAAGTTAAAGGAAGGAAAGGCATCTTGATGAAGTTGTCATCACATCTTTTGTTGTAGATCACATTGATGTTTGGGGCTGTCACATTAAATCTGTCGGTATATCTCTCTTTTCAAGGTTGTTTTCACATTTTTGTGGGTTGTTTCATATTTGGAGAGGGAATTTTATGAGAGGAATTCGGCCCTCTTTGATCTCTTGATGTAACCAGATCTGTTAATGAAGAAAAGGCTACATGTTATCCAAATTTTTGAAGATTGTTTGATGTTCTTTTTTGCATTGATGGTTGCATGATATACTAGTTGATGTTTAATTGGAGGTGAAATGGTATCTTTATGAACTCTTCATTTAGTCTAGCGTATTAATGTGACTGATTTGAATGGTAGGGTTTATGCACTACGTAACTTTGCTGATTTCTCCATTTCATTTCAAGCTTCTTCATTAAATTGTGCTCTTGACTCCATTTTCCCAAAGGACAAGACACTAAGTCTTGCTTGTCTTCTCACTTTATTAACTAAAAATCCAAAAATAACTTCATTCTCCAAATCTTATTTTATATCAGCTTTACAAGAACAGATTTGTAGTCTAATTAGGGAATCCCCCTTCTGTGTAGGAGGAGAGCTGGCCTAAAGTGAGGAGGACGACCACCGAAGTGACAATGAGTGGTGTCCTCAAGTTTCCCTAGGGTTTGTGCTTGGTTATTGTACTTATCTTTTGAAGTGCAAATTATAACGGTAACAAAATGGTGCCATTGCCGAGGACAAAGTCCTTTTCTCGGATTCAGTAGACATGGCTACAATGGTATGGTGAGATGTTTTGTTTGAAGATCTAGTTTATCATTCGGTGACTCCATTGGTATGAAAAAGGTATGAATCTAATACATGTTGCTAATATCAGTCTTTCAGTGTGAAGAAGAATGGCTTTCATGGCTGGATTGTTTCCTACTTTGGATCTTTTAAGTATTGAGGGTTTCCCTCACAACTTCCCCAGATCAAAGCACAGACTTCGACAAGTTGATGGAGACACTATCACCTCCAAGAGGGGCGTATCAATGAATTTTATGATTATTTGCATATAAAGAATGTATCACATGATGACATTGCCATGCAGCTTTTTGTGCATACATTTGAAGGAAGAGTAAAAGCATGGTTTGATAATCTACCTGAAAAGAGCATTTCCTCTTGGGATGAGTTTGAAGCAATTTTTAGAAAGAGATGGAGCAATCAAAAAAGCAATGATGAACATATTTACTGGGTATGAAAAGAAGAAGGAATTAGAAAACCTAACACTTGAAAGTTGAGAGCCATCGTAAACCCTCGGAGGTGTTATCGGCTGAAATAAAGGAAAAGGTTGAAGAATTGAAAAGCCTTCTTAACTCACTAGAAGAAAAAGGATGTATGGCGGATCCAAAAGATGAAGTCCTTGGAGACCTCGTTGAAGCATTTCATGAAGACCCTAATGTTGAAGATCCCACTGAAGACTATGCATCCCATCTTGATCCTAAGTAGGCAACTTGTGATGATGAGGTACACTCACATGAAGAAAACACTTCGGCACCTGCCACATCTTCCATCCTTGACAAGGGTTTCATAAGTCGTTGTGATGTTCCTTTTCAAATTTCTAAACACAATGAAGAATCTTTCTGTGATATGAAGAGAATACATCTTGAGGAAAAACCCTTGGAAGATGAAGATTTTCCAAGTGATCTCATTCTCTCATGTAATGAAGAACATGGTAGCCAAAACCATGATGACATTGACAATTTTTGCTTGGTTGGGAGGCATAGATGGTACATGGATTGTTGGTTTTTTTATAGAGAATTCATCTACAACACAAATAGTGAGAGTTTGATGGTGGAGGGCATGAACATACATTTTCCATTTGCACCTAGCTTGGAGGAGAACTTCATGAGGTATGAAAACAACTATTCAAATTTTGTTTCTCTTGAATTGGAACAGACAAAGGATGTTGAGGTAAATGGAGCACTTTCTATTGTTGTTGGTCAACATCCTTTTGATTTTATTAAGGAGAAAAATCGTTGATGTTTGTAGCATCGGACAAGTACTTCCATGTCGATTTTGTGTCTAACATGTGGAAGTCATCCTTAATGTCTCTCAGAACTTAGGAGATTCACTTTAATAAAGTGAATATTAAAGTGAATGTCTTTTTGTAATTAACGAAGTTTAATTGAAGTGAAATGCCTAAGTATTTGGCATTAGTGAGTTAAATTAAATCCTAGCCATTAGATCATAAAGTGAAGGTGACATCTAATCTCAGCCATTGATCACTTTGGAGATCTAGGGTTTCAGATTTAGGGTAAACTCAAGATTATAAAAGGCAGCCTAAGTGAGAGGAGGAGACACACACACAGTAAGATAGGAGATCTCATTGATTGGGTGGACAGGGACTTTCATCCAAGTGTGCGAGGTCTGAGGAAAGGAGCAAAGGGGCAACAAAGGTTTTCAACTAGAGCTTTAAACTCCTGAAACCTACTAAAAACCTCATCATTGGTCTTTAGAAAGTAGATCCAAGTTTTGAAAGAAAAGTCAACAATGAAGGAAACATAGTACATACTTCCTGAAATTGATGTTACTAACATCGGTCCACAAACATCTGAATGCACTAGGTCTAGAATCTCCTTAGACCTATGCTCACTACTTGAGAAAGCAACCTTGGCAAGCTTGCTAAGCGTGCACCCTCTGCATACTCCATGCTGCTCAATATTGAACTATGGAAGACCTTTGACTATCTCCCTCATAGTAGGCAACACCTTGTGATGCGGGTGCCCCATCCTCTTGTGCCACAACTCGCACAAGTTGTCACTGTTATAAATTAGGGCTCAAACGAGTTCACCCTGCAACCTATAAATATTACCTTCTCTAACCCCTATTACTTGTGTTGTATCTGAGCTAGATTTATTTCGCCTGATGAGGACTTACTGGTTCTTGAACTCAAATTCAAAGCCCTTATCCTCCATAACCGAAATTGAAAGCAAGTTCTTTCTAAGACCTGGAACAAACAAAACATCGTCAAAATCTAAAGAGTTTCCTAACTCGAGCTAGAAGGGAAGAGCACCAACTCCCGTTAACGGGTACTTGGCATCATCACCAAGCTCAACCTATACTCATGAGCCCTTCTTCATTAGACTAGAAAACAATTGTCAAGCTGATGTCATATGACAAAATGCCCCACTATTCACATACCACACATTCCCATGAATCGTGTTGGTAGAAAGGCAAGATACCATTGAGAAATCAGTCTCAAGCTTGGTAGCGAACTCGTTCATCAAAGTTTTCGCAAACACTGCTACCTACTTTCATTGTTGCTTCACTTTACCCTTCTT
This sequence comes from Picea sitchensis, assembly GCA_010110895.2. Taxonomy (NCBI): domain Eukaryota; kingdom Viridiplantae; phylum Streptophyta; class Pinopsida; order Pinales; family Pinaceae; genus Picea; species Picea sitchensis. The sequence continues at coordinate 11,408 of SNQJ01S0098280.1, read as the reverse complement.
ATTTGGACACTGTGATGCATAATGACTATTCTTATGACAAATGAAGCACTCAATTTTACTCGAGTCCTTCTTTCTTGGCTACGAGGTTGACTCCTCACTCTTAAGGGTACTTGCATTGGGTGGCTACAACAGTCATAACTTAATATGTTTTTCTTAGGCCCTTTACAGTGACACACTAAACGTACAGCACTATCTAGCCACTGATGAGGAGTAGCACCTTGAAACATGAGTGAGTTCTGCAATGTATTATTCAAAAGGGGACCCGAAAGGGTACTTGCACTGGATGGCTACAACAATCGTAACTTAAGATGTTTTTCTTAGGCCCTTTGCAATGACACACAGAATGTACAGCATTGTCTGGCCACTAATGAGGGGTAGTGCCCCAAAACAAGCGTGAGTTTTGCGATGTATTATTCAAAAGGGTACTTGCACTGGGTGGCTACAACAATCGCAACTTAAGATGTTTTTCTTAGGCCCTTTGTAGTGACACACAGAACGTATAGCATTGTCTGCCCTTATTTGTCTAACCAATAGGGCTAGGTTCTCGTCACCACCCTTCTTGTTAGCCTTTGACTCCATCCGAGTTTCCTCCTGGATACAATCATCCCACAACCTTTCACAGTAAGGAAGATTCCCATGAGCACAAATACCTTTGGCAAATGGTTCCCATGAAGTTGGGAATCCATTCGGTGCCATGTTCACTAGATCTACATCTGCAACCTTCTCCCCAACTGTTGCAAGTTGATCACAGATCTGCATGACCTTCATAAGGTAACTAGTTATTAGATCTAATTTGGTCATCTCTATGGATCTGAGTTTGTTCTGCAATATCATCTTCTTGTTTATGTTCTGACTCTAGTAGAGGCTTACTAGGGCATCGAACATTTCCTTTGTCATCTTCTTCTCGAATATAAGAGGGATCAAATGATCCTTTATGTTATCCATGACCATCACAACATCCTTGACAATATAAGAGTGTAACCCTCACTTTCCATGACAAGAAATTTGAGGTGCCATCCAGTCTGTCCTCGAATCTAAGGCTAGTTGAGACTGTTATCCACTGAAGTTGCACTAGTTGGACTTGCAGTTGAGCCGCCAAAGACTGAGCAATTAATTGCTCAAATTTCAGTGTTCAAAAGTTCAGTCGGTCATTTTGACCAACTTTTTTCCGCATTTCCATCCCCTGTGGGGCATTGTAATAAATGAGATTAGCATGATGAAGTTGTAAAAGACTTGGCCACCCAAGACTTGATCACAAGTATGTACTCTAGAGTGTTTTTTTTTACTTGTTAATTATTTCTTGCCTGAGAAATTAGGCGAGTTATAATTTCTAAGTTTTTTCACTCAGATCATCTCTAGTGTCTAAATGTTTATATTACCATGCTAGGTCATCTATATTGAGTCATATGGAAATTGAACCAAGTCCCCCTTAGGTCTTTTAATGTTTTTTGCAAATAAAAAATTTCCCACAAAAACGGGATATTTTAATTGTAATTGATGAATAAGTTAAAAAAGTAGCACTAGGAGGCATTATATGTCTTGTGGGTACTCATTCTCACATCCATAATACCCACTTTACCGAAGTACTACCTTTTCGAGAGTAAATATTGAGTTTTATTCAAGAAAAAATTATTTTCTCTCTAAAAAGGTAAATAAAAGTCAAATAAAAGACAAAAATCAACAAATTCTATTTTTGTGGAAACATATTTTTAGTTAATTGTCTCTCTCTCTCACTTCACTGTGACTTAGTGGCAGTTGAAGGTAAGTTAGAGTGAGTCGAGTGGGGAGTTCTCTCCACTTGATGGAGATCCCAAGAAGCAAGGCGCACTTACCTAGTTAGATGGCGCATTTAGAGTGAGGGTGAAGATTTCAAGGGAGGTCGCCACCTTCCCTTGGCTATGTGGTGCCTCCTCTTCCACTCTCACATTCACATGTGGCGAGTTAACTCACCTTGTGTGAGATGTGGCTTCAATCCATGCGTCCATTTGTCATTTTTGCTTTGGGATTAGCACCCCACCTCTTTGGGAATGTCACCCGGGTTGCTATTTAACCAGGCATTCTCCTCCATTGTAAAGGAGTTGGAGTTAGGGATTTTTGCTTGTGGTTGTCCACTATTGTAATACTTTCAATTGGAATAAAAAGACTTTGGAGGTCAAGAAGGTGTGTTATACATGTGTGTGGATGCTTGATGTCATTTGTGCTTAATCTATGAGATAATACCTACCTAATTTTTTGCTTTAAGTTTGTTGATTTGGCCTTTGAAAGGGTGCTATCATCCAGTGGGATAGGATTTTATCTAACTTTGTTGTTAAATCCTATTGTTCATTTATATTTATAGATTTTGATTTCTATACATGTTTCGGTTAACTAATATACTTTTTCAAGTCTCTTTAAAGCTTACAGGTTCTCATAGCTTGGAGTGGTGGTGGTACTTGCTTGTCTCCTCTACAACTTCAAGGATTTAAAAGACGTAGTCCCCCCTAAATTCTTCTAGAGACCCCATTGCCCAAGGGTTCCAAGGCTACAAGATTACTCCTTTCTCTTTCTCACAAAAATTCTACATATTCTTTGGTTACCATTTTACTTGCATGCAAGATCAAAGTTTTGTTTCTTTCAAAGTTAAATCTTAAGTAAACTATATTTGCATGCAAAGATAAGTTAGATCTAATTTTGTACCTTAAAGTTTCATCTCAAAGATAGATCTAGCATAGGAAAAGTTACTTTTAGCATGCTTCTTTTTTTTTTAATTTTAAAAGGCTAGAAGTAGTTCTTTTTCTAAAGGCTTTAAATCCATATTTGGCAAACTTAGTGCCACTTTGTTTGCTGTCCTAAAACAGAAAACAAAACCACTAAGAAAGTGTGTCTAAATCTTGTTTTTTTGCTTGCTAACTTACTAGTTTCATAGGCTTTCTTAAATAAATTTTGCCCATCTTCTAACATCTTTTTCGCAGGCTATCCCAAAGTAATTTGGGACATTTTCCTCCACATTAACTTGCTGTTTTTGCAGGTTTAGTCAGCCATGGGGAAACATTGCCCGTTTTCAAGGAATCGGACCTTCCGAGACCACTCGAGGCACCTAACCTTTCTTCTAAATCATTCTTTTCTATCCTATTGTAAGTTGGATGGTCCCCCACTAATAAAAGGGCCACAAACCTTCTTCAAAAATCATTGTAATCTCAAAGAAATAAGTTTGCTACTCAGCGCCCACCTCAATCCCCCCTACCACGGGAGGAGTTGTCTCTGTGTTCCATTTTCGTGGTGTGTTTCATGTGTTTTTTCATTTCACTACTCTAAAAAGATAAAAACAACAATAAAATCAATCATAAACACTACACAAACAATCATAGATTAGATTTTTGGTTTATGCAAAGTAATTTTTAATTGTTAGATTAGTTTCCTTTTGCTGCAATCTTTCAATTTCAGTTTTGCATTTCAATTTTGGAAAATAAACCTGTCCCCTTAGCTCCTCTGCAAAGAGGCTGGACAGTGTGGACAGTAGTAATTAAAAAAAAATATTTACTTTTATGCAATTTCAAGTTGGCAAATAAACCAATCCCCTCAGCTCCTCTGCAAAGAGGTTGGTCAGCGTGGATTTAGTAATTAGCACAACATTTTATTTTCTGTAATTTGTTTCATGCAATTTTATTTTATTGTTTAAAATAAACCTTCCCCTCAGCTCCCCAGTGTATGCTCTGAACCCTTGCAAGCCTAGCTTGATCCTGGGAACTCATCAGAACCGGGGTTGGTCAATGCGGAGTAGTTTTAATAGGACAATCTCAATAGGTGTTATCTCAATGTTAGGGAAATCACATGAAGGGAGTGTGTGAAGACAGATGGGAACTTTGAGATCTAGGTTCTCCCCGTGTTGGACCTCCGGCACCTTCATTGAACTTGTTGGTGAAGCCTTTGGGGCTTCGACAATTTCTCCGCATATTTCCAACCAAAGAAATAGCCTCTGAAGAGGCCATACAGCAGTTTAGTTGGTTCTCAAGCACTTTCAGTTTCAAGCAATTTCATAAAATAAATTCACATTAACTGAACCTTAAAATTCTCAAAGACAATACCCATAGGGTACATCACGCTTTCAGCAACATTTTTTTATTATATCATTGGCACTGGTCACATCTTTTCACATTTCTAAGAAGCCATTTACTTCAGAATTTTCAAAGCAACTTTTATTTTCATCTAAAGTATTTATCATGCTTATGGTTATTTCACTTGCATGCATCATTGTCCTTTAATTATCTCTTCTGCAAGTATATTTTATATTGAATATCTTTTCCATGAGCATCTTACTTCAATGAATGTATGAGTGGTATATGCTGCTAGTGTAGACTCATTCTTGTTGTGATTGTCTTTACTGCAATAAACTCCTAGATTTACTTTTTGTACTTAGACTAGCTTCCAAGCCTTAGTATTTTTGTTAGGGACTACCCCCCTTAGCTTCGCTAGGAGTTGGCCTAGATGGAGGAGTCGAGGATCAGGTGACAGCACCTTGCCTCGAGACTTGCCCCCAAGGACACACCAAGTGGATTGAAAATTTCTTCCACGTCACCCAGGTGTGTATAAAGGCGGCAATAGAGACCATCTCTGAGATCTAATGCACAAACTCCCACATCTGAAAAATTAGTCCTTAACAAAATTAATGAAACTCTCTCTAACTACTGGTCCTTTCCGACAGTTGGTTTACTGTTGTAAACCTTTGAGAATCTCAATCAGAGAAAGAAGCTCTAATACCACATAAATATTTCAACCTAGGTGATTGTTGTACTAATCAGTGTTGCAGGGA
>SNQJ01S0098279.1:31245-44928 GCA_010110895.2 Picea sitchensis | reverse complement strand
TATAGCAAACTTGTCGCAACATCCATCAAATGCAACATATTTATAGATTTTGTAACGTCGCAATTCCGACGTAAAAAAGTCCTAAGTGACCGTTGGTATTTTGACTTGGTGAACATACTAAGGTGACCGTTGGAGGAGAAAACCTAGTTTCGCAAATGTCGCAATTGCGACATACATTTTCACAAACGTGGAAAGAGAGACGTTCCATTGGAAAACGTGGAAAGAGCGACGTTAACGTGGCAATACCGACATTAACGTGGCAATTGCGAAATACATCTTCACAAACGTGGCAAGAGTGACATTCTAGTGGAAAACGTGGCAAGAGCGACGTTCCAGTGGAAAACGTGGCAAGAGCGACGTTAACGTGGCAAGACCGATGTTAACGAGTAAATTGCGACATACATCTTCACAAACGTGGAAAGAGTGACGTTCCAGTGGAAAACATGGCAAGAGCTACGTTCCAGTGGAAAACGTGGCAAGAGAGACATTAACATGGCAAGAGCGACGTTAACGTGGCAATTGCGACATACATCTTCACAAACGTGGCAAGAGAGACGTTCCAGTGAAAACGTGGCAAGAGAGACATTCTAGTGGAAAACGTGGCAAGAGTGACGTTAACGTGGCAAGAGTGACGTTAATGTGGCAAGAGTGATGTTATCGTGCAACATGAATTTATTTTTTTATAAATTTCCTCTATTTTGCGACAATATGGACAATTTTGTCCATAACACCGCAAATAAAACGTCGAAATTTTTACAATATGTAGTAGTGTTAACAATATGAAACATCATATGGTGACTAGGCTAAAGCTGCATCAAACATAATAATATTTCATAAGACCGAGGCAATAAAAGAACACAATGGAATAAGCATCACACAGGTCTAAAGCCGATGGTGAATAGCTTTCCCATATTAGTTCCCAAAATCATATGTCCATACTGTATCCCAGAAAAAAGTTGTTTTCACTACTAACAATGATCACTATTTAAACTATTTTTGTATTAACAAACTCTTATCATGCAAGATTGAGTGTAATCCCCAAAAAATAGATTTTTTTACAAAAATAGTACAACAGGAAACTATTCCTGTAGGAATTTGTTTATTAAAATTTATTACATAATGACAAAGTTTTATCAAACAAAAAGAAGTTACTAGCCTATACAATGCATAATCCAAGATGGCTTCTCCTTATGAGTAGCACCATAATTATCATTTTCTTGTAGATGACAAAATGAAACTGATATTTAGAAAATAGTGCCAACTAACATTCAGAAATAGATTGGTTACAGAATTGCGAGATTCTGTAGCTAGTCTTATATTAACAAAGAAAATCAAAACTAAATCTTCCTATTTGAATTTTATAACAGAATCAAATCAAATCAAATAAAAAATCACTTTTACCATTTTGGAAATTAGACAGTGAAGGGTCAGATAGTTCTAAATTAATGATGGCGTTGAATTTGGTTGCATTTTGTATAATTACACTACCAAATCTTTTAGTCCTTTTACTTGCCCAATCTGCGCATGACTTCAACTCTTGATTTTCTCATTCAATCAAAGAATTGTGAGCTGCTAGATGTTTAATTGTGCCTGTAAATATGGTATGTCCCTGTAATAGTGTTCTACCCAGTCCAAACAATTGTCACAGTGTATTGGCGCTATAGCAAGCCGAGGTTAAGTGTACTCAGAAATGGGTGCTACGGTCCTTCCTGTGGTTTGTTTCAAATCATGACCTATGCTATCAAAGCCCTTTTGGCCTTTTAGAAATAGAGGTAGTCTAGAAACAAAGTCATATTGCACAGCTTGACCAACAGTTTCGTTCCCAAGACATTGGTTATATGTATCTTCCCATGCAAGGAAATCATTGATCTTGTCATCGGTACAGTAATCATTGACCTCTATCATTGAGATCGAGCTCAAATGATCATGCTTTTGATTTCTCATACTCCTAGATATTAATCGTCCAGATCTCTTTTTTATAAAACTCAAATATAAGTTATCATGTTTCTTGCTCTTACGATTTTTCTTAGCAGTAGGTTTGTCACTAAAGCCCTGATTCAGCTCAATAGTAGGAGCAGCAGAAACCTTCTCTTTTAATACATCCACTACCTCTTATAACGATTTTCTAGGTGTGAAAATGCATCGTGGTTTTTTACCCAGGGGGGTTTGAAAAGAAACATAATTTGGTCCATTAAGCTCACATTCATTATGTGAATCAAAACCTTGAATCTCGGTCACGGGGTTATCAGGATTAGGGTTTACATTTGAATGAAAATGTTAGTTCATTGTGCTCTCGGGTAGGGAAAAATTGTTCTGACACAAGAAGCTTTCCCAAGTGTCCCCAATTTGATATAGATGCGATAGCAACAGAATTATTATAATCTCRTGGTGAAAGAGGCTTGACAGAGGTTTCAAGCTCTATTTCTTATAATGTTTTGACATCTTATCAGGCTCATCAACAAATAGAAGGGCATGTTTATCTTAAACCCTAGGAACAACAACAACAGTTAGATGTGGTATAAAAATACTAAACCATACCTGCCCTCGCACGTTATAAATTGTTTCAGAATCAAAAGAAGGTTGTGCCATAGAGGTTTCAAGAGGGTAATAGGAATACCTTTAGGGAAACATGTAGATTTCTGAGAGATGATGAACATTCTCCAAGGAACGTCTTTCAGTTTAGCACTTTTGAACCATTTTTCACCTTCCTATGACAGTCTTGTTGCCTTGGCTATAGAGTCCTATGTGACCTCCAATTGAAGATCCCCAACTTTGGCTCTAAACCCATCAAACGTTTGAGCAAAGTCCTGTGCGACCACCAAGTTATAACCTTTGAATTTTCGGATGAAAATATCTGAACCGTGAGCCTGCAAATCATTTATGGAATCATCGTGGGAGAGAAGGGCTTGACAGCCATTAGCCTCAATTCAAACCACAAGGGTCATGGTAGTTATCAAACATACACAATAGATACCACGGGAGGGAGGCTTCATTTCCCAATAGACAAATAATAAGGAGAGGTCTATGAAAATTGAAATGGCCTAATACCTACGAACTTGGGTGATTATCATGTTTGGTAATTTAATCTTGGAGTGATAGAAAACCAAAGGACATGTAGGCCTATGAAACATTACGCACAATGAAGATTAAACCCAAACCACTATCTGATGCCTATTCGAAAAATGAATGATGGTCATTAAACATACAGGACAACAAGATGAGGTGTATTCGTGGGTACATCAGACCTGAACCAAGTGACATGAAAGTGATATGACTGATAGATAAAATATCACATATCAATTGTTAATCCAAGGTTGTAGTGCGATTATGGATATCAAATAATCAAACCATACAATCAATCGTAGATAATCCCATAATCCATAAAAATGTGGCAGTGGATTAATGAATGATCTTATAAAACTTAAAATTAGCAACATATAGGTTCCCTTAAAGTGTAATCTCTTTGGTAAAAGAATAGAATAAATCACAAACTTCAGAATGATTACCCAAGACAAGTTTTTTGTTTCAATTTCATGCTTCCAGTCATGAAATTTAAACAAAGAAAATGAAAATGAAAATGAAAAAATCATATAATAAGCTATCCCAATAAGTCTCCTTGAGGCCAAAAAACAGAAACGTTTATAAATGTAAGGAGGTGGCAGCTACAGAAATATTTTATCTCTTTGTGATGACTTTTAATTATGATAAAAATTGACAGAATTGGTGGCTACCAACAATGGCAACACGTTGGGTGAAGCAGTTATATCTGCATCACCAAAATTTATATCAGGGGCACAGATGAAATCAATTTGAGAGACATCTAACAACAGATCAAGCATTTCAACAATAAATTAGAACATAACACAATCATAACATTGGGTGCATTTCTATCCGAAATTGTAATCTGGTGTCTTGTTTAAATCACAACTGTAGTGATGTTTATACAGGTGACTTAAATACCATTGACAGGGCCACTTCTGCCATCAGGCATCCATAGCCTCGGCAAGGATGTCATTTAACCCACTCTAGTACCTCTATCATTTCTAAGAGTCGTTCATTCATTATAAAAACATTTTCACACTTGATCAAATTAAAATACATACCTAAGAATATTCTTAAACCCGACATTACTTTGTTGTCAGCAAGCCTGTTCAGTACCCCGACGAAGTTGCCTTGGTATCATGTGTGCATTTACCCACTGCCAGCAGACCTGTTCAGTGTCCCAATGGGTTTACATATAATTCCCACACATTATAGTTCTTCCAACTCTCTAAAATATGTTTATAAATTTCCAGAAACTTCATGATATTTAAGAGAGCGAGGTGATACTACAGATCTCATGGTCTTGTAATGAAAAGATTGATCATTTAAGAATCATTTTTTTGTTCTGATGACTTTCATCGTGATTTGGAAAATTAGATTTCTGTCAAGAAATCTTCTCTAGTATGGGGAAGCACAGTTGAGTTGTCCTCATTAAAATAGGGACGGTGTTAGAAGTTTGTTAAGGATAATCGCATTTTCCTGTAATTTTAATGAGAAATCGAAAACACTGATTGAACAGAAGCTTACTTATGTTGATCTGAGTTTAGCACTTACTGTTAAGGTTCTTGAATAGTTATCAACTACTGATAATGAATAATAATTATGATTCCCTTCAACAAATCAGTGGTGACTCAGATTTGGTTATTCAGAAAACAAATCAAAATCAAGCAAAATGAAAAGAACTAAAATCAAAACAGAAAAGAAAATTAAAAATAAATATTTACAAGAGGGTGGATCATAAATCATCAAGTGAAATACCTCTTGAGAGCCTKTCCATTCACTAGAAAAGTGTTTGGTTGTCCCTCCAAGTTATGTATACGAAAAGAGCTAGGACCCAATTTTTCAAAAATTACAAATGGTCCCAGCCACAAGTTTTGGAACTTGGTATGTTCCCCCTTACCCTCRTGTGTTTTTCCCCACTTGAGAACCAAATCCCCAAAATCAAAATTCCTATCTGAAKATGACCTTGCATCCAACCATCTCTTCACAATTTGTTGGTGTTGGTCAAGTTTCTTCTTTGCTTGTGTTCTCACCTCTTCTAGTTTTAATAAAGCATTAATCTGGTTTTCTAGAGGAGGACAATCCTCTTTGTGTACTTTCTGTGATAATTGTATAGAAGGAAGTAAGACATGTGGGGAGAGGATGGATTCTCTTCCATAGACGAGGAAGAAAGGAGAATTACCAATGGAGGATTTTGGAGTTACTCTGTTAGCCCAAAGTTCATTGTGTCAATTCTTGTGGTTTTCTAAAACTGTCCTTTTTATAATCTTGATTAAATTCTTATTTGTCGACTCGGCTAGACCATTCCATTGACGGTATTAGCTGAAAGAATAATTCAGTTTAATCCCTTTTTCCAGAGCCAAAACATTGATATCAAGGGACGAAAAATAAGAGGCGTTGTCAAAAACTAGACATTCAGGAATTCTGAATCGAGTGATGATATGAGAGTTCATAAAAGACACTACCTGATTGGTGTTGACCACTTTTAAATACAAAGATTCAGACCACCTCGTAAAATAGTCTATCGTTGTAATAATGTACTTGTGTTATTGCGAGGAGGGTGGATTGATTAGTCCAATTATGTCTAGGCCCCGTCGTTGAAAAGGTGCATCTATAGTAACAAGTTGCAAAGGAAAAGCTGTCTTTTTGACTTGTCTTGCAGTCTTTTGATAGATTATATATTTGTGGGATAGTGCATGGGCATATTTAAATAGGGTAGGACAATAGTATCTAGCCCTTAGCACTTTTTGGGTGGTGGTATATCCACCAAAATTACCATTGGCATCACCAGAATGAAGTTCATCCAACACTTTTTCGGACTCCTCTTTTTCCAAACAACGCAAAAGAAACACCATCAAAGTTCTTTCTAAATAATATATCATTGATTAACTAGAAAGATGCAAATTTAAGCCTAAGTACACTTCTATTTTGGGGATCAATATTGTGAGGAGCAGATCCATGCATTAAATAAAATCTAATGTTCTCATACCAAAAATTAGGTGTATCTTGTGCACAACTGATCTGTTTTTCATTATGCTGATTTATAGTTGATGTGTTTATTTGACTTTATAATTCCTCAATTGAATCAGCCACTAGTTTACACAGGCCTTGACCTCTGATGATTTGGGAAGGGGTTATTTCAAGGTCATATTCCTGTAGTGATGGCATCCAATTTTCCCTTTTCTCACCCAGCTCTTTTTGTACTAACATGTTTCTTACATTGGGGTAAGGAGCAACAACTTTGGTTTTGGATTTCAACAGGTAAGACCCGAAGTGTTTCACTACTTTGAAAATAGCATATGTCTTCTGATATACTGCAGGGTAATTAATTTCTACTCCTTTAAAAGCAAAGCTCATGAAGGCAATGGGTATCTCATTGCTTTCAATGTTTTTTTGTGTAATCACAACAACATAGGATATGTCATATGAAAAAGTGTAAAGAGTGAAATCTTGAGAAAAATCGAGACTCATTAAATAAGGGGCTTCTATTATTACTTTTCTAATTGAATCAAAATCCTGACTTTCTTTTAGCCCCTATCAGTAAAAAACATCCTTTTTAATTAGATTTTGTAGAGGTCTAACCATTTCTGAGAAACTCAGGACAAATCTTCTGACAAAATTAATATTACCCAAAAAGGATTGCATGGCCTTTTTGAAAAAAGGAGGAGGAAGTTTAGCAATGGCCTGTGTTCTCTCGGGATCAATAATCATTCCATCCTTAGACATTATAAACCTAAACATTTTTCCTTTCTCTATTGCAAAGACGAATTTCTTATGATTGAGAGATATGTCTAACTTGTGGCATCGTTATAAGACATCCCTAAGGTGAGACAAGTGATATTTCTTGTTTTTTGAAAAGACAGTGACATCATCAAGATAGACCACAACTGACTGGTTAATGAGGCCACGGAAAGAAATATCTATTTCTCTCTGGAAAATGGCACTGAAATTTATCAGTCCAAAATTCATTTTCTGTAGGTGTAAGCGCCCCATGGGGTACGAAAGGTGGTTTTAATCTGGTCTGAAGGAGACATAAGGACCTGGTTGTATCCCAAAAATCCATCTAACAAAGAAAATCTTTCGGAACCAGACACCTGTTGTAGAATTTATTCCATTGGAGGAACATGGCAGTTTTCTTTATCAGACGCTCGGTTTAGGTTTCGAAAATCGACACAAAGTCGAATTTCACCACTTTTCTTCCTTATAGGGACTAAGTTAGACACCCATTGAGTTAGTAATTTAGTAATCAGAAAAATTATCTTTGCAGTTAGTAATTTATTCAGTTCCTTTTTAATGGTAGGTTCCAATTTAGGATGCATTTTCCTCAATTTTTGTTGGAAAGGATGAGTCTGAGGCTTCATAGGGATTACGTGTTGTATGATGTTTGGGTCGAAATTTTTTATATCGTCATACATCCATGCAAATACATATTTATATTCTTTAAATAATTTTATAAAAGAGGATCTTTCGTGTTCAGAACATCCCTTTCCCAAATCAATATTTTGAGGATTATCTCATGTTCCTAGATTCACATTTTCATAGAGAAAAGAAGAACTGTTACTTTTGCAATTGACTGACCCTCTAAACTTTTCATGAAGGTCATAAAACTTCTCTAATCTCACAACAAATTTGTGGATAGAGTTTTCCAGCTTGGATGATGATTCTGGATATCGAGGATCGGATATTACCATGAAGTCTCGAAGATTCTCGTCATGAGTGCCTTCATCAATAACTTCATCTTGGAAAGTGTCCTCCATATGCAAAAAGTTGACGATCTATTGATCGTCATCAAATACTCTCCAATTTGTGATGTTGTCCAGAACTGATGGCTTAAATAACAATTCAACCGAGAATGCGTTAGGAGAGAAACCTTCAGCGGAAAACAATTTAGAAGCAACATTGGCTAGTAAGTCAACTTCTGAATTACTCATCCTAGGAAGGGAATTTATATTAAATGCTAAAACCTTATGCATTAAATTCCATATCTTGGTTTGGTAACTCTTTAGATGTGGTGACAAACAGTGTATTGCGTTTCTTACCTGTTTGAATATGATTTCTGAATCACCAAATACTACCATATTTTGCACATCTATGTCCAGTGCTTTACGAAATCCCTGAAGAAGTGCTTCGTACTCAGCTCTTTTGTTAGTGAATTTGAACTCTAATCGACAAGAAATAAAAAWTTTATTAYCTGTAGGGTCAATGAGCACACAGCTAGCACCTTCTCCTTCTCGAGATTTGGATCCATCAAAATACAGGGACCAGATTTGTGCGTCATTAGCAGTACTGGGCATATTTGGCAAAGTTGGTGCCTGAGTATAGGCTGTAACTTCAGATTGTTGTTCTGGATCAGTGATAGAGGAAATTCCATTCATGAAGTTACCAAAAAAGGTATTCTTTCCCTATGTTTCAAACGAATTTGCGAAGGTAATGAAAGGATCATTTCGATCATTCAAGTCTATCATGATATGTTGAAGGTAACGTTCTCTGTTTATTCTGATTTTGTTGGGCTGTCCATTTTCAGGCAGTCACAAGTGAGACCAGTCTGTAGAAAAATAATCGTGCAGTTGTTCAGACCAATATTTTCTTACAAACATACCATAAACTTCAATAATATCAACAACGATAATATCAATTATTTGATTAACTTTGGGATTGGATGATAATCTAATCAGCACATTCTTAAGCTCACCGATCACTTTAACATTCGTTCGATCTAGATAAATGATTTTAAGGTCGAAAGGTTTTACCTCTTCATTAATTTTTGGGCATATAGACAAAGGCGTCACATTTGATGATGCACCAGAGTCAACCATACAATTATGTGCATTCCTATTAAAAATTTCAAAAGTCAATAAAAAAGGGGGGACATTTTTCGTGTGGAAACAATAGAATTCTGCTGAATTTTTATTGTTGTCCCTGAAACAGTTTTATCTAGATTTCCTTCAATTTTTTCTGCTAAGTCCCTTTTGTCTTGATGTTCAAATGTCTTTTTAGTTGGGACATTTTTAGCTGCATTTAAGTCAATTTTTGTTGATTTTTTTTTGCTAACATCAGTCTTTTTATTGTTTTCAGTGATGCTTTGAAGCATTTTCTGCAAAATAAGAGGAAATTTCAGCTGTTCAAAAATAGAAATATTTGCCCTTAATTTTTTTAGATCTTCAATTAAATCATACTCTAAAACTGGGGTAGCTAGGCTTTGTTTAATTTCAGTTTGCTTTGACTATTTTGGAAACACATTTTTACCTGTTTTGGGTGGAGTCTTGTTTTGTGTTTTACTCCTAGTGTTGTAGGGGTGGACAGTTTCAAAATTTGCTTGGAAAATATTGTCTAACAAGTGCTCGAAAACAGATTGAGATGGGTCTTCCTCTTCTGGTACCTCTTCCTCAACTGTATCATTAGAATTTTTAGGAGGAATAGAAATAGAATTGTCATGCGCTTATAATATCATTTTCAAAGCATACTGTAAACTTTCAAAATTTAAACCTTTTGTGGTTGGGTTTGGACAGTTTGGAGGGAAAGAATTTCTAAAAGGAGGTTTGAAAATTCCTTTACTTGTAGATGCATCCTCGGCTGATATTTTCAAGTCAATGACTTGATTGGACAATTTCTGGAAATATTTCTGCAAGCTCTCCAGGTCTAATGTTTCTTGTTGATTTTTAGGTTGAGGAGGCCTAGTGAGAATTTCTATTTTCTTCTTAGAATATGAAGTTGTTTAAGCTTCACTACTAATATTATCTTTTAAGCTCAATATATCTTTCTCAATTTGACTTGCCTCCTCAAAAGCTTCTAACAACGTGTTCTTTTTGGACCTTTTAACCCATATGGCTATGTTGTTATGCATGGCCTTAGTATGATATGCAACAATTAAGCTTTCTGCAGGCATCGAATCTATAGGGATTTTTTTTTTAGAGTTATAAAACTTTGGTTAAAGTATTTCACTTTTTATTTAGGGTTCATTTTTAAGCTAGAGAGTTCCATAACCAAGACTTTCAGAGATTTATCATCCCCAAATTTTTCCAGAAAACAAGTTTCAAACTTGTCTCAAGAGACGATGGTCTGAGGTTGTTGAGAAAAATACCAGGTTGAGGCATTTACCTCAAAAGTATAAGGAAATAATCTGCATGCTACATCTTCATGTTTGACACTTCAGAGTCTAATGTCTAGCATAAATTTCTTGATGTGATCCTCAACTAATTTCTTCGAATATGGATCAAATTTGGGTAGCCATTTCTCCRAATGTTTAGGTAGTGGGTGTTGGGGTCTAGGTACATCCACGACATATTGATCGAGCCAAGGTCTGGCARGATTATTTTGGTTTTCCATGGGAGTTGGTGGTGTCAAAGGATGAGATGGTTCATATGAAAAAATGCCTTCATCTGAAGATTATCCTCTTGAAGAGGATGGAGAAGAACCAGGTGGGGATGGTGGGATMCTAAATCCTCCAACTCTAGGGATAAGCATTTCAAMAGGATTGGTAATATTTCCACCTAAAGGGTTTTCAGGCAAAATAGTGCCTTGAATTTGTTCTTGAAGATTTGTAAATTCAAGGGGTTGATTGAGTTTCCTATCAGATTGTCTAATATGAGATAAGGAAATTTGAGTTATTATAAGTGACTAGCGGACAATTTATTGGACGTCAATCCCTTGAGGGAGTGGTGTCACTCGTTCGATAGGAATATCAGGGTTATCGTTTGAGGTAGTTTTTGTTTCAAGTGTAACATTTGTGTCGGAGCGACTATGCGTTACGACGGGAGTGTGAATGTGTGGGGGAGTCTTACAACCTCCACGTGCCATCAATTAATTTCAGGCCCTCCTTGTAGTGCCATTTTTTGATGGGCATAAGTGACACACCGTCAATTGGAAGGTCAAATCCAGACCGGGGTTGTCTAATTAACCCAAGCCGTTTCGAATGAAATGACCCGATGGGTTTAATGGCTCCATTGACCAACTAAAGTCCTAAAAATAATAAAATAAATGAAACTAATCTAAAAGCTATGATACTAATAATATAAGTTTACTAATTACAAGTGTTCAAATAGAAACATGAGTATGTGCATATGATTATAAATAGTCTATATACAACTTGCAAGGTTTACTTGAAATCTTGAGAAATGAATTTTCTTAAAAGTGTTTCTAACAGAGATAAAGAAAGCACATACATTTTTATGTTTTATTTTGAATATTCAAAGATTTAAAACTAATAAATACCAAGCAAGTACAATTGAAACAACAATACATAAACAGTCAAAGCTAATTCATGTAATCATCATTTCATAAATAAATATTTGACTAAATAACACACACACTAACCTGTAACTAATCGACTAAATTGGGTTTATCTTCATGTGTTGTTTGAGCTCATGTTGGCCCTTGACCAAGTTTTGGATATCCTTGGTCAGGTTTGACCTATTTTTGCACTTTGATAGGCTGTCGAAGGTGGAGCACAAATCGAAGGGGAGATCAAGGGATCTCAGCCCCTTTTAGGGATTTTTGGGTTTTGGGCTTATGAAATGGGTATGGGGATGTTGGCCCATGGGTTTACCCATGTTTAGGCCCATTTTGTAATGTATAAATAGAAATATAGGTGATGTAAGTAAGGTGTGTGTGTGTGGGTGTGATTCTAAGTGCAAAAGGGCAAGTGAAGGCCAATGTGCTAAGTGCAAGTGATAGTTGTAAATTCTTTTTTCATACTATATGATACTTGCAAGGCTAAGTGCAAGTGACTTTAAGAGACTATGTAAAGGCTTTGTGCTATAACCTAGCTCGGGGAAGGAGGATCTGGTCAGGTGAGCGCATATTTCTTGTCCTATGTAGATTAGGACCTTGTGGCTCTATTCATGTAGAAGATTGATAGAAGACAATAAAGAGAAGAAGAGTTGGTGGACGTAGCCTCGGGATGGAGGTGAACCATGTATATCCTGTGTTGTGGTTTATTTGTGCATTATGGTTGTTTTATGGCTCATATGATTAATTCTTAGTGTAATGATGTATGCTTAGATGAATATGATCACTTAGTTCCTAACGATGTGAGTAAGATGCTAGATCTGATCTATGTTGATGTGCTTAGTGCTTGAATGTGTTGAATCTTATTGAATACTGTGTTGCATTGTAATTAGGGTTTGTCTGCATTGTAGACAAAGGATAAGTACTAATGAATGAAAATTGTTAAGTTCTCTGTTAAGGTGTTGTAATCACATATTTTTGTCCGAGCTAAGGTTGCAGACAAGACATTGGAGTCCAGCAACCACCCCTGCCTCTACCTTGGGTGAGACTTCATGTACTTCGCAGGTGTTGTCGAAAGGACTGGTATTTAGGTTTTTGTTGGTGAGTTGTTGAATCGTTGAACCCTGGGTCTACCCCTATGCCAAAAAATGGTTTCATTGTTAGGACCTGAAACTATGATTGTTGGGAGCTAAGAAAAAGAAAGAAAGCTTTGTGCATAGATCTGTTGCTTTAAGTGTGCAGTATTCTACTTGACTGTGAAGCTATGTGCTAAGAAAGGACACAGATCTGAAGAAAATAGGTAAGATCTGAAATCTATGTGATCTGATAAAGGTAGGGTGAAAATGTTTGATTAAAGAGGTAAGATCTGAAAGGTTTTTTCTTTGGTAAAGATAAGATAAGTGGAAAATTTTGTTTCAAAAGTATGGATCTAGGAATGTTTGATAAAAAAATTCCTAGTGTGAAAACTAGGGCATAAATAGAAGAAAGAAGGTTTGATATGAGTAGATCTAATAGAAATAATGAAAGATATGTTATTCCTATGCATAGAAAGAATGTTTGGACTAATAAATGGATGCAGGATCCTAGGAAGAATTTTTTGCAGGTTAGTTACTATGATCCTAGTGCACAGTACAAGAAAGATTGGGAATTATTTAAGAGAAGGAGAGGATTAACTCTTTGTTACAGTTGCAGAAGACCGGGACATCTTGCTAAGGCATGCCCTAGTACAAAACCTAGTTGTATTTGTTGTAAATCTATGGACCATGACATTCTAGATTTCCCTAGAATGATTGCTAAGGTTGAAAGAATGAGTATGAGACAAGAAACCCCTGATAAAGGCCAAGAAACTGAGATCATGGTAGAACCCAAAAAGAATCAGAGATTGTATTACTACAAATGAAAGAAACCCTAAATGACCATAGAGATAGCAACTTATCATAGATCTTCAAAGAGAAAGAGTACATAGAAACAAGAATAGGAGACTTTGACATAGACTGTGTTTTGGATGAGGAAAAACAAGTGAATATTATGATAGAAAGAACTTGGGAAATTTTAGGAAAGCCTGCTATGATTACTTCATTAGGAGGAATAGGATTATTTAGAGGAAAGTTGATAACCCTATGTGGAAGACTTACCTAGACATCTATGAGTGTTCATGGCACTTCAATAGAAGAATAATTTGAGATCATTAAGTTTGTTGAGAACATCGCCCCATTTTCCATACTATTAGGAAAAACCTAGATTAAGAAAGATCATATCCAAAGAAAACAAGAAGAGGAATCTCTAGAACAGAAAAAGAAAGAACTAAGAGACTTCATGGCTAAGAGAATAGAACACTTACTAGAAGAACAAGAAAACTGTTAGAAAAATAGGACCGCGGAGCAATAAAATAAAACAAATGCAGAAACAAAAACA
>SNQJ01S0098279.1:0-31235 GCA_010110895.2 Picea sitchensis | reverse complement strand
CCTCTGCACTCCCCCGCGTGGAAGAGTGTACATACTTCTGGGGTGTAAATACTTCATGGGGTATAGACACGGCTGAAAGCAAAGGACCTCTGCATCAGGAAGATAATCAGGCTCCACAACCAACAAAAACTAGTTGAAGCTACTGAGGACCAGAAATCTGGATGTCGAAGTTGAAAGAACACAAGAAGATTTGAAACACCTGTCTGTACAAGAGAGTAGAGCACCTACCCCAGACAAAGAAGAAGTATTGTCCTTGAACCCTAGGAAATATCACCAATAGTGTGAAGTTACTATGCCAAGAGGAGATAAGAATCAAAATGGAAAGAGGAATATTGAGATGCAAATCACAAGGAAGAAGGTTAGAAATCTCAGCAGGAAGAAAAAAAAGTTAGAGAAATTACATGATGCTCCAGAGAAGACTTCACCGAAGGAAGGTCTCCATAATTTGAACTTCGCTGGAATATAAGAGCAGCTCTGATTGGCACTTCACCATGGCTGAGCGATATGACTGTTGGAGGAATTATAACCGTTAGATTGATGTTCCTAATTGGTTAGAATAGTAGTTATGATCAAAAATCTCACCATCGGACCGTTGGGACCACGTCGTAATGGAAAAAACTGCATTGATGAAGGCCTATTGTCTGTTGGAGGAATCTATTACATCATTGTCTACTTATTCCATTGACTTTTTCACCAAGAACACTTTTTCAAATTGTATCCAAGCCAACAAGAGACCTCATTGTTGTTGTGTTGTTCTTAATGAGACTTCGCTACATGTTCTATTGCATTGAGCATTTGTTCATCGACTTGAGTTATCTGATATTGAGCGTGCATGTTGGGAGAACTCAGGGTTGCAGAAAAGTCTTTCAAAGATGTTCTCATTAAGCTTATGGCTAAGAAGGTGATGTTCGTCATAATTCAAGCTTCATCGATGCGAGGACTGCAAGCCTCCCCATCGATTGCTCGCAGATCTGGACCATCCCGAGTTGCAAATGAGAAAAGAAACAAGCATTGAGATGACTTGGAAAATGTGAAGTTAATCCCATCCATCCTGCCCGATTACATCCCACCTCTGGCCGACGCGGTGAATCATGATAGTGTCCCCAGAGACTGTAACTACACCTTGGTTACTGCATACCTCCCAAAGGGGATATGCACAGGCAAGCCTTGGCCAAATAACATCATGACACTAAAGATCAACAACTTTAACCTAGGGGATCACAAGAAATTCAACATGCTCACTCCTCACAGGTATTTGACTAGGATGAAGGGGACGAAGTTGAAGATAATCCCCCAACCATGGGATATGGACCTCGTGCAGTCCACCATCCTAGACATGATGAAAATACCCTATTTTGGAAGCACAAGGAGGTTAATGTGTGCATCAATCTCTTGTTGTAGAGATTCCATGGTGGTTATTTGTGGATAGAAAAATGCATCACCGTGGATCTAGAGTTGATCGATATGATCATCAGATTGAGCATGCAGGGACTAGACCCACAAGAGTTTTACCTAGGGAAGGTTGTAGACTGTACCCTAGCGCAGAAGATTAAATATATATACGACGATGTGGAGAAGGGGAAGTGAGGCTACAATGTAGCCTCCATCCAGAATGGCGTAGTTCACCTTGATTTCCATTTGATTGTTGGTAAGCTAGTCTGGAAGAACAGACCCACGCAGGTTACATGGTTTGTTGTTGACCTCGCAAGGGATACAGATGAACTGGGCAAAGTACTTAGTGAACCAGTTAGACCAATACTGTCATGAAGCTCGAGATCAAGGATACAAGTTCCATTTTAGTTGGTTGTTGATCCTCATCGCATTCATATCTTGGGAGATGTCAGAAGGTGCGACCTTCCCTGAACTAGAGCCATCTGAATCCTTAGCCAAGAAGTTCACTTCACTCTAGTATTCAAGAGATATGGGAAAACAATGGTAATCAAACGCGGTGTTCCACACTTACTACCTGTAGTTAAAGAGGGCTATTGAGGTTGTCCCTCATATAACGTCGAACACACTGCACAGGTTCAGGCCAATTGTGAATTTCCACACAGACAAACATTTTATCTACATCATCGTGCGTCGAGACAAACACAAATAAGTACTACAGAGTTATTACAAACTCACAGAGGAGGACCTAGAAGAAATAACTAAGGAGTGGCCTGTAGAGCCCCTTATCCATATTAACCCTGCATATTGTCTTAGCCCAAACTAATCAGAAGCCTAGTGGTCACTCGGGAAGGGTATGATACACCTGGAACTAGCAGAAGGAAGAAGACAGAAGAAGTCCAGTAGCTGAGCATTGCATCAGAAGAAACTACTTCAGAATCACCTGGAGGAGGAGATGATGACGAAGTAGATAAGGAAGAGAACAAAAAAAAATATGATCAGCACAAGAAAGGTGAAGTAACACTGCCACAAAATCCCCCTGATGATGCAGAGCCATCTCACAAAAGAAATTTTTCTCCCATGAAACCCACATCGCAGAAAAAGTGAAAAGCTAGTAAGACCAAGCTGCAGAATGTGCTCACACTCGATGAATTTGAATTCATCGTTGCATCTGTATCAGATGCCTCAGAAGATATTTTGTAGATAAATGAAGCTAATCAAGAGACCATGTATGAAAAAATTGAAGCAGAACTGTGAGGGGTATAGTCACTCCAGCCAGGTAGTGTCCACTACAACCTCACCATCAGAAGAAACAAAGTTGGGAGATGAGACTACCCAACTTTGTAGACTATCTGATGTGACTGAAGCTCACCTTCATCATGCATAGGAAGAAACAGAACAGGCCAAAGTGGCTCTGAATAAATCCCAAGAGTAAGTGATAGAGCAACGTCGATTTGCGTAGTAGGAAAAGGATGACCTAGAAGCAAAGTTCGAAGAGGAGAAAGTGCAGATCCAGCAGGAGAAAGAATAGTTGCTCAAAGAGTAGGTTAGATTAATAGAAGAAGTCAGCAGAGCACTTCACTCTGTGATGGGCTTAGAGAAAAAAGAGGAAGACCTAGTGGAGCATCAAGTAGCACATCTTGTTGAAGCCATCCAACAACTTCAATAGAGAATAGCAGACCTAGAGCTACGAATAGTACCAAGTACTCTGCAGGATGTGCGATACCAAAGAGAAGACACTTCTCAGAGCGTAGTTGAGAGGATCAAAGCATTAGCTTTGGAATGTAAATAGCTTAGAAGTGGAAGTGCGCAGACTTATAAGTGACTTACTAAGGACCCTGAACTGAAGACACCAGAGTCACAGCTCCAGGAGGCAAAGCAACAGGCAGCGACAGTACAGTCATAGTTGAAGCTCATGTCAGTAGTTAAAAGAATGAAAATATCCTAGAAACAATGCACTGCACAGCAGTAGGTCCACACCATATAGAGAAAAGTCATGGAAGTGACTCAAAGGCTCCAACTAGTCTAGGATGAATCTTGCCAACTATTTGAGGAGATTGAAGGCCGAGGAGAATATTTGGAACAAGTAGTCACTTCAGTAGAAAAACGCTTAGAGGGACTTGTGAATGAGGTAGTAATTTAAGAGTTCATCGAGCAGGAGGCCTTCGCGAAGCAGCAGGTCGAAGCATCTCAAGCTAGGCTCAAGGATTTTGAGGCGAATCTACCTAGATCAGAGTGACTCATGATGAGTCACAGGTGAATGTTGGGGGCTTGTTGGATCTTGACCAAGTTTTAGAGATCCTTGTTCAGGATTGACCTATTTTGGGACTTCGATAGGTTGTCGAAGGCGGAGCACAAATTGAAGCAGAGATTGCAAGATATCAACCCCTTTTAGGGATTTTTGGGTTTTGGGATTATGTAACGGGTATGGGGATGTCATCCCATGGGTTTACCCATGTTTAGGCCCATTTTTTAATGTATAAATAGAAATCTAGGCGATGTAAGTAAAGTGTGTGTGTGTGGGTGTGATGCTAAGTTCAAAAGGGCAAGTGAAGGCCAATGTGATAAGTGCAAGTGATAGCTGTAAATGATTTGTGCATACTGTATGAGACTTGCAAGGCTAAGTGCAAGTGACTGTAAGAGATTGTGTAAATGATTTGTGCTATAACCTAGCTCAAGGAAGGAGGATCTGGCGAAGTGCGCATAGATCTCCTATCCTATGCATATTAGGACCTTATGCCTCTGTTCATGTGGAAAATTGACAGAAGACAATAAAGATAAGAATATTTGGTGGACGTAGCCCCAAGCTGGGGGTGAACTAGGTATATCCTATGTTGTGGTTTCTTTGTGCGTTATGGTTGTTTTATGGCTCATATGATTAATGCTTAGTGTAATGATGTATGCTTAGATGAATATGATAGCTTAGTGCCTAATGATGTGAATAAGATGCTAGATCTTATCTATGTTGATGTTCTTAGTGCTTGAATCTATTGAATCATGTTGAATATTGTGTTGCGTTGTAATTAGGGTTTATTTGCACTATAGACAAAGGCTAAGTACTAAAGAATGGCAACCATTAAGTGCTCTGTTAAGGTGTTGTAATCACAGATCTGTGTCCCAGCTAAGGTTGCAGACACTGGAGTCTTGCAACCACCCATGCCTCTACCTTGGGTGAGACTTCATATGCTTCATAGGTGTTGCCAAAAGGGTCAGTAGTTAGGGTTTTGTTGGTGTGTTGTTGAATCATTGAACCCTTAGTCTTCCCCTATGACAACAGCTCCTAATTTTCCTACATGTAAGGGAAACATGTGATAGAAAAGTACTAGTACTTCCAAAATAAATTCCAAGAAGTGTTTGATGTGTTGGAGTAAGAATATAACAACAGAATGATAACTATAAAAATCTTGTGATCTTATCATAATCAATAACTTAGAATGAAATGAAACTCAATTCAAAGTATTAATATTATCCATTATCTAACATTTGGAATAAATTCAATAATAATCAAATGATAAATTGATCACGGATACAAAATGGAATAATAAATTATGGACAACATCTAAATACTTAATAATATGAAACACCATATGACGACTAGGCTAAAGTTGCATCAAACATAATAATATTTCATAAGACCAAGGAAATACAAGAACACAATGGAATACGCATCACACAGATCTAAAGTCGATGGTGAATAGTTTTCCCATATTAGTTACCAAAATCACATGTCCATATTGTATCCCAGCAAAAAGTTGTTTTCACTACTAACAGCGATCACTATTTAAACTAGTTTTGGATTAACAAACTCTTATCATGCAAGATAGAGTGTAATCCCCCAAAAATAGATTGTTTTACAAAAATAGTACAATAGGAAACTATTCCTGTAGGAATTTGTTTATCAAAATTTATTACATAATGACAAAGTTTTGTCAAACAAAAAGAAACTAGTAGCCTATACAGCGCATAATCCAAGATGGCTTCTCCTTATGAATAGAATCATAATTATCATTTTCCTGTAGATGACAAAATGAAATTGATATTTAGAAAATAATGTCAACTAGCATTCAGAAATAGACTGGCTACAAAATCATGATATTCTATAGCTAGTCTTATATTAACAAATAAAATCAAAACTAAATCTTCCTATTTGACTTTTATAACAGAATAAAATGAAATAAAATAAAAAATCACTTTTACCATTTTGGAAATTAGATAGTGAAGGGTCGGATAGTTTTGAATTAATGATGGAATTGAAGTTGGTTACATTTTTTATAATTACACTACCAGATATTTTAGGACTTTCACTTGCCCGATCTGTGTATGCCTTCAACTTTTTATTTTCTTGTTCAAGCAAAGAATTGCGAGCTTCTAGATGTTTAATTGTGCCTGTAAATATGGTATGTCCATGTAATAGCATTCTACCTAGTCCAAACAATTGTCACAGTGTATCGGAGCTATAGAAGGTTGAGGTTGAGTGTACTCAGCAATGGGTTATTCGGTCCTTCCTGTGGCTTGTTTCAAATCATGAGCTATGCCAACAAATCCCTCTTGGCCTTTTGGAAAAGAAGGCAGTCTAGAAACAAAGTCGTATTGCATAGCTTGACCAACAGTTTCATTCCTGAGACATTGGTTGTCGATATCTTCCCGTGCAAGGAAATCATTGATCTCGTCATCGGAATGATAATCATTGACCTCGATCACTGAGATTGAGCTCAAATGATCCTGCTTTTGATTTCTCAGACTCCTAGATATTAGTCGGATAGATATCTTGTTTATAAAACTCAAATTTGAGTTATTCTATTTCTTTCTCTTACGATTTTTCTTAGCAGTAGGTTTGTCACTAAATCCTTGATTCGGCTCAATAGCAGGAGTAGGAGAAACCTTCTCTTTTAATACATCCACTACCTCTTATAATGATTTTCTGGGTGTGAAAATACATCGTGGATTTTTACCTAGGGGGTTTACAAAGCAACATAATTTGGTTCATTAACCTCATATTCATTATGTGAATCAAAACCTTGACTCTTGGTCACGGGGTCATCAGGATTGGGGTTTACATTTGAATGCAAAGGTGAGTTCATTATCCTCTCAGGTAGGGAAAAATTGTTCCGACATAGGAAGTTTTCCCAGGTGTCCCCAATTTGAGACAAGTGTGATCAAACCATAATTGTTATAAGCTCGTGGTGAAAGAGGCTTGACACAGGGTTCAAGCTTTGTTTCTTATAACATTTTTACATCTTGTACAGACTCACCAACAAATAGAAGGGCATGTTTATCTTCAACCCTAGGAACAACATCAACAGTCAGATGTGGTATAAAAATACTAAACCATACCTTCCCTCACATGTTATAAACTATTTCAGAATCAAAAGAAGGTCGTTCCATCGAGGTTTAAAGAGGGCAATAGGAATACCTTTAGGGAAGCATGTAGATTTCTGAGAGACCATGAACAAGCTCCAAGGCACATCTTCCAGTTTAGCATTTTTGAACCATTTTTCTCCTTCCTGTGATAGTCTTGTTGCCTGAGATATAGAGTTCTATGTGACCTCCAATTGCAGATCCCCAACTTTGGCTATAAACCCATCAAACGTTTGAGCAAAGGCATGTGCGACCACCAGGTTATAACCTTCAAATTTTCGGATGAAAATATCCCAACCGCGAGCCTGCAAATCATTTATGGCATCAGCATGGGCGAGAAGGGCTTGACAGCCATTAGGTTCAATTCAAACCATAGGGGCCATGGTGGTTATCAAACAGACACGGTAGATATGACGGGAGGGAGGCTTCATTTCCCAATAGACAAATAATAAGGAGAGGTCTATGAAAACTGAAATGGTCCGATACCTATGAACTTGGGAAATTATCATGTTTGGTAATTTAAGCTTGGAGTGACAGAAAACCAGAGGACGCATAGGCCTATGAACCATTACTCACAATCAATATTAAGCCCCAACCACTATCCGATGCCTATTCGAAAAATGAATGAGGGTCATTAAACGTACAAGACAACACGATGAGGTGTATTTGTGGGTACATCAGACCTGTACCAAGTGACATGAAAGTGATATGATTGATAGAGAAAAGAGCACATATCAATTTTTAATCCAAGGTTGCAGCACAATTATGGATATCAAATAATCAAACCATACAATCAACCATAGATAATCCCATAATACATAAAATTGTGGCAATGGATTAATGACTGATCTTATAAAACTTAAAAGTAGAAACATATAGGTTCCCTTAAAGTGTAATCCCTTTGGTAAAAGAATAAAAGAAATCACAAAATGTAGAATGATTACCCAAGCCAATTTTTTTGTTTCAATTTCATGCTTGCAGTCATGAAATTTAAACAAAGAAAACGAAAATAAAAACAAAAAACTCATATAATAAGCTAGCCCAATAAGTCTCCTTGAGGCCAAAAGACAGAAATTTTTATAAATGTAAGGAGGTGGCAGCTACAGAAAGATTTTATCTCTTTGTGATGACTTTTAATTATGATAAAATTTAACAAAATTTGTAATATACCAGATATAAAATGTATGCAAAACTGAAATAAAGTGCTAGTAATGGTAGAATAACAGCAATATAACTAGAACATTCACCACAATAACACTGAAATGATATAAGAATAACAATAGAAATAACACTTTGAATATGAAAGCAATGTTCATGGGCCTCTTCGAGGAGGAAACCTCTAGTTGAGAAGAGCTCTATTACAATAATATCCAAGCTAGGGTTCTCATACCCTCGACTCCTATTTATACTAAAAAGAAGCATCTAGAGGAAGATTCTTCTAGAAGTGGAAGCTTCTATTAGGTCTTCTTACATCCGTCTTATTCTATTTTATTGAAAGGCCTTTTTAATATTGACCTTTATTACATCTGAATATATTATTCTACCTATGTGCGGGTTAGGACCCTAACATGTCCTCCCCCTTAAAAACAACCTTGTCCTCAAGGCTTGAGATGAGGAAATTGCTACAGAATCGTAGTTGGTTCCCAAGTGGAGTCTACTGGAGTTGTATCTTTCCATTGTACTAGCACTTCCTTGATGTTTCTCTGATGTAGGTGACGCTCATGCTAGTACAAACCTGCTTCTGGCTATAGCCAAATGGATCCTTCTTCAGCTAACTCTGGAAGGTTGGTTTGAATTTGGAACTTAGCTCCAATCACCTTCTTTAAGCATGAAACATGAAAAACAGGATCTAGCTTCGAATTGTTGGGAAAATCTAACTGATAGGCGACTTGTCCCACACACTTGAGTATAGTATAAGGACCATAAAATTTGGGTTCTAGCTTCTGACAATGCTCAGCCTTGAGGGAAGTTTGCTTGTAATATTATAGTCAAAGAAACACCTGATCCCCTTCTGCAAATTGACATTCAGAGTGACCTTGATATGCCTGTTGCTTCATGTGATTCTGTGCCATGAACAAATTCTCTTTGAGGGTATGGAGAATAGCCTCTCGAGATGTAAGTGTTAGGTCAACTGCTTGGACCTTCGAGGCACCCGGTAAGTATGAGAGAACTGAAGGTGGCTTCTGACCATATACCACTTCAAAAGGATTCATGCGTGTAGTTGTATGGTATGAAGTGTTGTACCACCATTCAGCTAGGGGTAACCATTGAGCCCACTGATTTTTCTTTTCCAAGGAAAAAAACCTCAAATATGTTTCCAAACACTTGTTGAAAACTTCCATTTGGCCATCATTCTGGGGATGATAAGTTGTGCTGAGATGCAATTTGGTGCCTTGTATCTTGAACAGTTCTTGCCAAAAATTGCTTGTGAAAGTTGGGTCGCGATCAGAAACAATAGAGTGTGGCATGCCATGAAGCTTGAAGACCTGATCCATGAATATTTGAGCGACCGTGGATGTTGTAAATAGGTGTTGAAGGGTGCAGAAATGAGCATACTTGGAAAGGTGATCAACAACCACCATGATGACGGATTTATTTCTAGATTTTGGTAAGCCGATAATAAAATCCATAGAGATGTCCTTCCAAATAGCAGGTGTAATTGGGAGTGGTTGTAGTGTTCCTGGTGATTTGACTATTTCTCCCTTATTGTGTTGACACACATCACATTCAGCTACAAAATTATGAATTTCCTATTTCATACCATCCCAGAAAAAGGAACGTTTGACCCTGTCATAGGTTTTGGTGAACCTGGAGTGCCTTGTTGTGGGTGTAGCATGAAGCTCAGAAAGTACCATGGATTTAAGATTTGATTGTTTACTTAAATACAAATGGACTTTGTATCAAAGTTCCTCATGGAGTCAAGAGTACCTTGGGGAAGTTGGAGCCTTGCACTGCAATTGGTGGATCAACTGTGAACTTTTGGGATCTTGTAGCCATTCCTGGCGAATGGCTTGGAGCCAATCTGGTACGATGAATGAAAGAGAAAAAAGGGATCCTGCGTCTTCATATTTTCAGGAAAGTGCATCCACAACCACATTGTCTTTGCCTTTCTTATAAATGATCTCATAATCATATCCAAAGAGTTTAGTCACCCATTTTTGTTGTTCTGGGGAGGAAATGTGTTGTTCCAAAAAATACTTGAGGCTTTGATGGTCTATCTTAATTTGGAAACGTTTCCTCAATAGATAAGGATGCCACAGATCCACGGCATGGAGAATAGCCAAAATTTCCTTTTCATAGATGGATTTTCCCAGATTTATTTTATATAGTTTCTTGCTGGTAAAGGCCAAAGGCCGACCCTCTTGCATAAGGACAACACCAATTCCTTTCCTCGAGGAATCACATTTCAACACAAAGGTATTTTTAAAATCACTAAGGGCAAGGAATGGAGTGGTGCACATGGTCATATTCAAGGTCTGAAAAGCTTGAGCAATGGTTGGAGTCCAAGTGAAAGAGTTATTTTTGAGGAGAGCAGTGAGAGGTGCTGCACTCTTCCCATAATTCTTAACAAACTTGTGATAATACCCTGTTAAGCCTAGAAATCCATGCAAGCTCTTAAGAGTCTTTGGTTGAGGCTAGTATTGCATAGATTCAATCTTTTTAGGATCCACCATGGTGTTGTAATAGATATTAAAAAATTTCGATTTGACTCAGGCACTTTTGCCCAAATCATCTCCAAGCTAAATCCCTGCATTATGAGCAACATCCTTCTACAGATTGGCAGACATGATGGATATCAGGGATGGAGATTCAAAAATTTCATTGTTAGCAAGTGAGCACACAGTTTTTGAGAATGTAGAAGAAGGTCAAGGTCCTGGAATTGAGCGTTGTACTTATGATGATGACATGATGTCTCTTCACAATATTTCAAATCTCGATGTTGTTGGTCACACGGTTCAAAGACCCTCCTCCTTGCTGCATAAAAATTACAAAAGACTGAAATCCAGCTGACAAGATGAACTGAGGCAATTCGGAACAAGCTTGCAATGTTGGGTGCTTGATCAATATACCAAACTGAATATAGTATTTTCGTGGTTGACCAGCTAGCTGCAGCAAAAGAGCCTTCTCTATCTGTGATTATTTCTCTGGAAAAACATTCCCCTACTGTTGTTGATGCTATTCTGAAATGTCCCCGACTATTGGATACAGTAACTTAGTGCTACATAATAGAGAAAACTGACCTGAAGGTTGAACCCATTCAAATGAAAGTTGTACGTCTTCTTAAGGATTTCTAAGTATCAATTACGAAGAAAAAATAAATGCCACAGACCAAAATGGTATATCATGGATCACCGATGCTAATTACATCAACATGGGTCAACCAACAGACATAGAGGACCTCTCTCAAGAAGCCTCTGGTTCTTGCTTGCACAGTCTACGGTATTTTCCAATGCCTCTCAACAAGTCATGCTATCAGTTGCCTGTGGTTGCGGATGTGCCTTACCTATTAAGACTATGGTTTTCCATTGGAAATTATAGTCGATTTCAGCAGTCACAAAACTTATTTTTCTCTATTGAGACAATTGGTTTGCTCTCTTTCCAAAATGTATCATTCACAAATACAAATCCAATTAATTATAAAAATATCTTGGTTAGTTCTGGTAGTCTGTTGTACATTTGCTTGATCAGAACCTCTGAAACTGTTGATCCATTTATCAACGCTATCGAGTTGAGGACCCTCCAACAGGGCATGTACTCAATAGCTAAATATGGAGCAATGTTGACTTTAATATGGAGAATAAATGTTGGTGGAAATTCGATGCCAATTAGGTATCCCGATGACAACTTCGACCGTATCTGGACAACACAATCTCCTCCGCCTGATAAAAATCTTGCGGTGCCTAGATCGAGCCACTGGATCAATCGAGAACTTTTTACATCCAGATAAATGACGTATTTTGGTCTAAAAGCATCACGTTGGCGCCAAGTTATTTTTCCCTAAAGTATACATTCTCATCCAATGATTATCGGACAGTTCAAGCTCTTAACGCCATCAAAAATATATTTAACATGAAACATTGGATATCCGACCCTTGTTATTTGATTGAGTGGGAAGGAATTGGTTGTGACAACAGCTCCACGCTCATAAGAATTTCCAAAATAAATTTGTCCGGAATGAACTTAAAGGAATTGCCCAGCAAGAAGAAAGTTTGCATTGTCAGAAACCACTGCAACAAGATTAGGGACGATTCTCAGGAGCCGACTCCAGGAGACAAAGATTATGGCAGGTGGCTTCAGGAGATATTGGGGTGTTACCATTTGTGTGATGATTAGAGTGTTACCATTCGTGTGATGATTGGGGTGTTACCATTCACGAGGTGCTTGTCGGTGGTGGTGAAGAACGTGGAGGCGCCGGCAGCAGGTCCTGAACGAGGAGGATCTTTCTCAGCTGGACAACGCATTTGAATGTTGCACTCCAGACTACGAAAGCCTCAACCTATCTTTACACCTCGCACTTCCCTATGACCTGCCTCATATGCATATGTCGCAGATGAGAAGGAAGGAGAGATTAGAAAAACTTTCCAAGGAGGAAATTTACACCGTTCCATCGCCACTACTGTATTCTTTGGAGGGAATACAAGATATAGTTGAATGGAAAAAAATAATGGAGTTTCAAATTCAGAACGGGTCTTTCTTAAGCTCACTTCCTGTGTCTTCATGCACACGGGGGATCGATCAGTGGTCGATCGGCGGTGGGTGGTTGGTGGTCGGCTGCCCGTGGTGACCTCCAGAGCACGAGGGAACTGACTGTACTAGCTATGGTCAACAAAAATAATGTCGAATCTTTTCTCTGTGCACAGAAAGAGCCAGCCTTTTCAAAGGTAGGCCGCCAGGGCTAGGCCAACTTTAAAAGATCAGCAGGGGAGTTGTTGATTTTGTAAAGACTTTAAAGTTCCTTTGACTATGGAGTTATTTACATGGCCACATTTTACGATTGGATGTTCCAGCAGGGGAGGGTTATGGATATGAACAATATCAATGTGCGTGCTTGATCATTTTTTGCATGTTGCTTCCCATTACAAGCTTGTCTCGGCATTGGCTTAGTGAGATGGTTTGCCAGTCACTGAATTTGCAAACTTTTGGAAACCTTTTGTGGCACATGTCTGCAGTTGTACTTTTCTCTGCAGTTTTGGTCATTCAACTAGGCTTCTTGAAATGGTATCAAAGCAATCGAGGCAATGGCTTTCTGGGTTTTGCATCTGTTCTTTGGATTCGGGGAAGTCTGAAACTCTTCCTTGTAAATAATCTTGAGCTCATTTTTAGTTTTCCAGTGGTCTTGATCCAGTGCATTTTCATGAGTATCCTGTATCATGTTTCATTCTGCATACACATATTCTCCAGAGCACTTCGTTTGGGAATGAAATTTTTTTCCATTATGGCAAAGGGTAACAATAGTGAAGCTCTGATTCTTCTTCTGTTACTTTTCGTTGGCCACACTGTTAGGAATTGTTGAAGACATATTTGCATTTGGATTATTTCATCCGGTGCATATTGATGGCTATTTAAATGTTTGCAAAAGCAATAGTCAGGTTGAATCTCAAAAAATCATAAAAGAAAAACCATAGCTTCCAAGTGTCAAGGAAGGAATGACGAGTTGTTAAATGATTAGTATGGTTCAAGGAGCTGGCAGATGCGCCTGGCAGTTGTAGAATTCCATGAAGACGAACCGTTTCATATTCCTAGAACACAAAGAGTTTTAGATTTTTCTTTTAAAAGATGAATTGATGTAACGAAGACAAGGGGGGCAAGAGGGGGAAAACCTCTTTCGAAGAGGGGATCTTCTTGCAAGCCGAGTTATTTTGTAAGCCAAGATTGGAGAAATAAAGATGATTTTTTACTTGTGACTGTGAGATTCATCACGGTTGATTTCTTTCAGTATGTTCTCCTTCTTTTCAGCTGTGTTAAATCTGTTTGGACTTCATTTATATGTTCCTTACTCGCATTTGATATTGTCATTATCATATTGTTTATTTCTTCCTTATTCCGTCACGACTGTATTACAATTTCATTTTCTTCTAGCTGATGTGCTTTGTTATACTTTAGTACGACCACTACTATAGCGAATGAATGATGGTTTTCTCTAATTATTTGTTGTCTTTCCTATGCACCAGCTATCAGTGGGTGTAAGACCAGTCTACACTTCTGGAATTCTGCATATATTCTCTGCTACATTGGCCTTTCCTTTCCTTTTTCTGCTATCACATCATGATTATCAAAGCGTTGAAAGATAAACTTACTTTGCCTCACTTTCCGCAAGTTATTTGATCACTGTTATTATCTCCTTTCTTCAGTTTTCATTTGACTCCATGCCTAATGGACCATTTCCCTGGTTTAACCCCCAAACTTTAAAAATCCAAGACCATCATTTACCCATAAATCTACCCACCATTTCACGTTTACTGAAGATTATTTTGTGACATTGTTCGAGAGATCCCTCTCGGGTTGGAGGAGGGCAGCTTCTAATCCAAAGTGGTTCAAGGTTGCCTCGGAATTGATTTGCTGCAACCCAAATTCAGTTCTGAGTGTCAACACCTGGTGCCATCTTTGCCAACCAAATGACCCAAGTATTCTACTTTTGAAGCGCCAAAAGCACATTTAGACTGTTTCAGGAAAAGTTGGTGTTGAGAGAGTATATGGAGAACTCGATCCACATGAGCAAGATGGTCTATCCAGGTTTTTCTATAGATGAGGACATCATCAAAGAAAACTAAGACAAAATGGTAGAGAAATGGACAGAAGACATGATTCATGAGGCTTTGGAAGGTGGAGAGGGCATTACACAAGCCAAAGGGAATGACCAAAAACTCATAGTGGCCCTCATGAGTTCTAAAGGTAGTCTTGGGAATGTCTGCCTCTTTCATACATATCTGGTGGTAGCCCGAATGGAAATCCAGTTTAGTGAAGAATTGGGCGCCACTCAATTCATCCAGGAGGTCATCAATGACAGGAATGGGGAATTTGTCTTTGATGGTAAGTTTTTTGAGGGCACGAAAGTCAGGACACATTTTCCAAGAACCTTCTTTCTTCAGGACCATGACCATAGGGGATGAATAGGGGCTCATACTAGGGTGGATAATGCTTGCATGAAGGAGTTCCTGGACCATTTTCTCAATTTAATTTTTTTGGGAAAAGGGGTGACGATATGGACGGATATTAGGAGGAAGGCTTCTAGGTACAAGGGGAATGGAATGATCATGAACACCACGGGAAGGAGGGAGGCCTTGGGGAATGGAAAATACCAATTGATGTTTAGAAAGGATGGCTTGGAGGTCTTGTGGTACCGAGGGTGTCTATGTTTCTTGTATGGCATGGAGTTGGGTGATAACACTAGAATGACCCTTTTTTAGCAGCTTTTCCATGCGGTGGGAACTAATGATCTCAGGTGAACTGGCGGTGATGCCTTGGAACTTATATTGGTGGCACTCTTGGTCGAATTGCATGGTTAAGTCTTTAAAATGCATGAGAATGGGACCCAAATTCCTTATCCATTCTGCACCCAACACAATGTCACAACCTCCCATGTCAATATTCCTTATCCATTCTGCACTAACACAATGTCACAACCTCCCATGTCAATAGCAAACATATGGGATTTCAAGTATAGTCACTAATTTGGGACGACATTTTCACAATGCCCTCGAAGATTTCATGGAACTTCCTTTGGCAATCATGATTTGAAATTATTGACAAAGATGGATGTAGCAATGAGTTTCTGGTCAATGTGGCGATGGATAAATTATGGGTGCTGCCACTATCAACCAGAATGATGACCTTTTGATGTTTGATGTAACCGATTAGCTTGAGGTTTTGGGGAGCGGAGAATCTAATGAGAGCATTGAGGGAAATGACTGGTTCTACTTTGGGAGGGTCTGAGGGAGGGGTTATGTCAGTGGATTCAGGTGACTCAGACACAGAGGGAGTTTCTTCATCTTCTTCCAAAATCTCCTCGGAGATAGCCATAAAAATATTTTGTTCTTTACACTTGTGGCCCGAGAAATATTTGTCATCACAGTTATAACAAAGGCCTTTGAGTTGGCGTTCAACCATTTCATCCCTGGTCAATTTTTGGATCTTTAGTGGAGCAGAGGGAGTAGTGGGATTTACTGGTTTAGGGCGAGGGATAAAGGAGGGTTTGCGGTTTTTAGAAGATACAGCTTTTTGTGCTTCTTTATCTCTTTTGGTAGCCTCCACCCAAATTTCAGGCCGAGCCATGAGGACATGGGCCCGAATTTCATCCTTGAGGCCGCTGATAAAACACTCTTGGAAAAAGGCATCAAACATGCCCTCTGTTCAAAAGCCAGGCGCTCAAAGGCAGCTATAAAGTCTTCCACAGTTCCTAATTGTTTCAGCTTTGTCAAACATCCCAAATGGTTGGTGTCAGTGTCAAAGTGTTCATAAAGCTCTGCCACAAAGTGTGTCCAAGCAATATACCCTTAATGAGAAGTTTTTCTCCATTCCCACCATTTCCAATGTTCTTGATCTAGATGGAGAACACCATACCGGAGTTTGGCCAAGTCATTTTTAATGTCGTATAAAGAGAAGTAATGTTCCATTTGGGTTACCCAACTAGTGGGGTCCGAGCCATCAAATTTGGTCACATCCACCCATGGGAGACATAGGTCACGTTGAAAGTGATGGTTTTGCAAGGTAGGGGAATGATAGGAATGGTCACCTTCAGTATGTGGAGGTGAGGAAGAGGAAGGGTTATCTGTAGGGATATGTAGTTTGGTGCAGAGTGCCGAAAAGAATGATTCAAGCTGGGTGGTGAGGTCTTGTTTGATTTACCCCATTGAGGACTACATGGTTGTATTGATGGTGGCAACATTGGCACTGAGTTGTTTCACTTCTTGTTGGGTCTCAATGAGACCAGATTGCAAGGTGTTGAAGCGAGCTTCCAAGTCTTGGCTACGAGTATGGGCCATGAGGATGAGGAAACTGAAAAGGGGTGGGTGGGGTAAAACATTTTGGCCGAAAAAATGATATGGATGAATGTAATAAGGGTGAAGAGATGAATTCAATGGAATAGATCTCAAACAATGGTGAAAAAATTTCCAGACTTTTTTTTTTTTTTTAACAAAGTTATGCTCTGGTCTAAAGAATACTACAGAGAGGAAATGCCTAAATGCTTAAATAGAAAGAAATGTGTATTTACTTGGCAACCTGAACACAGTTGCGCGGCAATAGATCTTGTTTGTTTTAATTAGTTTATGTTTTTTTCCCCCAAGGGTTAGGTATTCAAGGGTTCTACAGACAAGGGTTTGCCCTGTGATATAGCTCTCTGATATATGTGCAGGGTCCAACAATAGTACTCGACCCAATATCTGAAGGCACTAACTAAGGAGGATAGATTGTACCCTTATCCATACTACCCAACTACCCAAGTACTAGAGAGTATCTTCTCGAGTGTTGTTCTCGGTGACACTATAGCAGTTAGGTGGCCGATTAGTTTATCTAAAGAGGGCTTTAGGTAATCTAGGTTGATCCATACATAGGTGTTGTTTGATACACTACCACTCAAAGGGGTACCAACAGGGGTTACAAGGGTGGCCAACAGATGTGTGCTTAAGTACCACTTTTATTTCCTGCGTGTATGAATCCCTCAATCGCGGGTTTATGCACGTAATGGCAGATCTATATGGCTTAAAGATGCCAGAATATGTCTCTACCCTGGAAAAAAATTAACCTTCACTTTATGCTAAGGAAAGTGCTCTAATACCAGTTGTAATATACCATATATAAAATGTATGCAGAACTGAAATAAAGTGCTAGTAATGGCATAATAAAAACAATATAACTAGAGAATTCACCACAATAAAACTGAAATGATATAAGAATAACAACATAAATAGCACTTTGAATCTGAAAGCAATGTTCACAGGCCTCTTCGAGGGGGAAACCTCCAATTGAGCAGAGCTCTATTACAATAATATCCAAGCTAGGGTTCTCATACCCTCGACTCCTATTTATACTAAATAGAAGCATCTAGAGGAAGATCCTTCTAGAAGAATAAGCTTCTATTAGGTCTTCTTACATCTGCCTTATTCTATTTTATTGAAAGGCCTTATTAATATTGACCTTTATTACATCCGAATATATTGTTCTACCTATGTGTGGGTTAGGACCCTAACAGAATTGGTGGCTACCAACAAGATCTTGTATGTAAGACTCTGTGCCTTGAACTGATTTAGGGAAGGAGCATCTGGTGCTCTATGTGCAGATCTCTTGTCCTCGACAGAGTTGTCTCTGTGGATTTGTGCACAGGACAAGAAGAATGTAAGAAGATTGAGGACTATTAAAGAAGAAGATAATAAGTTGGTGGACGTAGCCCCACACTGGGGTGAACCATGTACATCTTGTGTCTTGATGTTCTTTGTGTGATGTTTTTTATGTGTTTATACTCTTAGTGATGTTGTTATAATGTATGGTTAATGGATATGATGTTGTTACTTAGTGATTAATGGTATTAAATATAATTGAATGCTAGACCCGAGATGATGCTATGTGCTAAGTGATTGAAAGTACTTGATATTTATTTTTACTGCATTGATCTGTAATAAGGGTTTAATATGTGATGTGAATGAGACTCATGAACTAATGTATATTGTTGTCTAAGTGCCCTTCTAAGTGTTGTAATCATAGATCTATGTCCCAGCTTGGTTGTATACACATGAGTCCTACAACCCCCCCTTCCTCTACCTCGGGTGAGACTTCATCTGCTTCGTAGGTGTTGTCAAAAGGGTCGATAGTTAGGGTTTTGTTGATGCATTGTTGAATCGTTGAACCCTAGGTTTTCCCCTGTACCAACAGGGATAAATCAAGGATAAGTGGTGTAGTAGGGTTCTCAGGTAATCCCTGAGGTAAAATTTCTTCAACTGGTGGGACATCGAGGGGTGGAGAAGCCTCAGTGGGAGGAATGATGTCTCTGGTGTCAGTTCCATCAGAAGATATGACACACACTTGTGTTGAGGGGTGTATGAGCGGTGGTGCTCCATGGTATGCCCCCAGCAAGGATGGGTTCTTGAAAATTTTGGAGGCCATATCAATGAGTTAATAAGCATCAGAATTAGTGCAGACAAGAGGCAGGATGTTGTCGATGTTGGTGGAGTGGTTAGGCTCATAATGTGAACCTTGGTCGATGGTGATGATTTTCCCATTGTGGGGGAACATCATTTTTCAAAACACAAAAGAGGCCACTGCCTTTATAGCATACATGTAGCTACGTCCAAACAAGATATTGTAATCAAGTTGGGCGTCGATAAACTCAATATTGATGAGGATGGNGTATGCCCCCAGCAAGGATGGGTTCTTGAAAATTTTGGAGGCCATATCAATGAGTTAATAAGCATCAGAATTAGTGCAGACAAGAGGCAGGATGTTGTCGATGTTGGTGGAGTGGTTAGGCTCATAATGTGAACCTTGGTCGACGGTGATGATTTTCCCATTGTGGGGGAACATCATTTTTCAAAACACAAAAGAGGCCACTGCCTTCATAGCATACATGTAGCTACGTCCAAACAAGATATTGTAATCAAGTTGGGCGTCGATAAACTCAATATTGATGAGGATGGATTTTCCCCTGAGTTCAACGGGGAAATTTTGAAAGAGCCCTTCAGGGGAGGATGGTCGACCATCATAAGATTTTAAAGTGATGGTGGATGGTACTAGCTCAGGGGAGCCAATTTTCTCCCATACAGTTTTGTACATGATGCATGTGGATGCACCTTCATCAATGATACAACGATGAATCGTGATGTTTCAAATCTTGACTAGTATCTAGAAATCTAACAAAGTGGGGAGACCAGGTTCCCCACTATCTAGATCAAATGTGATGAGTCTAGTATCAGTTGGGTCAACTGCCCCCAAGGCAGAAAGTAAATATTTCCATTGAGTTGGACAGGTTTGGAGGACCTCCAATATAGACATGGTTGTAGGGGACTACGCCAAGTCATTGACCAAACTATAGTTGTGTGCTTCCCTAGCCTGAGGGTTGTTGACATTTCGTCGTAAGGAATGTGAGGGATATGAATGGGGGGTTCAGTGTTAGGGCATGGAATCATCAAGAGTTGTTCATATGTAGCTGAAGATTCTTCTGAAGTGGTGGGAGTAGATTCAGGGGATGTGTTGTATTGACAATTGCGTGTTTGCAGAAGAATTTCTTCTTCACTGGTGAGGAGGATATTGTGATCCACTGGATTTCCAGGGTTTTGTTACTATCCCATTTGTGGTGGGGCAGGATGTACCTCCTTTTGGGTATTCATCACACCTTGTTCTGCAATAGGGTTTTGCAACACGATCAGGGGTGTTTTTTGCAAATATTGTTGTGGGGCCTATTGAGGGGTAGGTGGCGCTAGAGGATGTGGTACGTTCATGGATTCTTCCATCCATTTGAAGTCATAAATTTGGGGGAAATGGTGAGTGTCATGTTCATCTCACCGCAAAGAGTGCAAGGGAAGTTCTTCTGAAGGTTTTTTTTTTTGTTCCTCCCTTGGTGTTTGTTGTTATTGTCCCCTTGGGGGTTCTGGTTGCCCTGATTCTGGTTTCCCCCAACAGGTTGGTTTTGTTGGGGGTTATTTCCCCCTGGTCCTAGGTTATTATTGTTTTAGTTTTTTCCTTTATTCTTGGCATTATTTGACTGATGGGCCGGATTTTCATATTCAGCTGTTCAAAATTATGAAATTTTTGAATGGGAGAGGGCTAAACAAAGTTAACTCTGGTGTGTGGTTGTCCATGTGGACGAGAAATCGGTTGTGGAGGACCAATAAATGGAAAATATGGATTGTTTTGTGGTAACGATCCATAGGGCGCATATGAAGGCGAAGCACTTTCGCTAGTGCCCAAGTTATATGTTGAGGTAGAGGGGGAACTTGAACTTGGTTGAGAAGTTGGGTGCATGATGGGTGTTGGCGAGGGACCACTCATGGGTGGAGGGGGAGCAACAGGATATGGTTGTTGGTAAGGGAGAGGAGGATAATAATATGGTCCTCTGTATATCAACGAATATTGGGGTGTATTGTACATAGGTGGTGGTTGGATGTACCGGTTGTGGTGTGTTGTGGTACCAATCAACCCATCCATTGTATGAGACATCTCAAGTTTTTCCTGGCCAAATGGTACAGGTCTCGATGCATCAAGTATTATTGTGTACAAGTAACCCAACTGAGCATAAATGATGTCAAACTGTTGAGCCTTGTTTATGGCATCCTCTTCGGATTGGGGGAAGGTGGACGCCACATCTTTGGAAAGTATAGAGATGAGTGATTTTAGAAACCAATCGAGACATTTTTCTTTGGTGATTTCAGCTTTACATAAACTACGTCGTCGACGCCATTCATGAATGTGGTCAAAAATATGTGTAGTTGAGGTTTGTTTGCACTTGGAGATAAGTTCTAGACCAGTGTCATGAAGAACTGGTAGTTGAAGAAAGGCCAAGAATGCTTTAGCTAAGGATTCAAAAGTCACATGGGACCATGATTTTTCATCCACATATCATTTGGCTGATCGACCCATGAGTGTTTTCTAAAATAACCTTAAGCAAATGGAGTCATCCATGATTTTGTTTGAAGAACACCATAAGTGAAAGGTCATGACATGGTTGGCGGGATCTTCCCCTGATTTTCCTTCAAATTTGGGAATATTTGAAAGTAGTTTGGTAGGCATATTGGGCCATGTGGGGTCATGTAATATAGGATCATTCATGAGTTTTCTCAAATAAGGAATGTTGAGAGATGCCAAATATGGCATGGGCGGTGGTGGTGGAGGATTAGTTCAAGCCATGGTATGAGCAGGTGATAGACTTGACCCTTGAAGGGGATTTGGTGTGTTTGTACTTCTCCCTTGAGAAGAAGTTCCCCCCTGCCACCTCCTTATGAAGGATACCTATTCGATGGATGGTCTTGGGAATTAGACCCAAGTAAAGTGGAACCTAGCAAATTTGATCCCAAAATAGTGGCACTCACAGGGGTGTGCGATGGTTGAGCTGGTGAGTTGGCAAGACTAGGAACTCCTCCTAAAACAGAAGGGGGATTTTGCAAGCATCTGGAACGACGAGGATTCTGTGGGTCCCTTATGATGTCCTACTAGCAAAGTGAATGTGTGAAAATGGTGATGAGAGAAATAAATGAACCAAAGATTTGTAGAATTTGGACCTTCACAATATAACTCACAATTGCATCTAATCAAATGATCATCATACATAAATAAATTGTAAATAAGCATACATGTGCATAGGTGGATTTTGTCCACGTGGGTAAACAAATAAAACAAATACTCACATCCTAAAAGATGTATCATCCTTCCTCTCAAATAGCACTAGACCTTCCAATAGCACTCAACAGTGGAGTCTGAAGCCACCGGAAGAGGAACTAGTGAAGGATGAAATAATCAGTTTTAATGAGGGTGATCCAGGTGGATATTGGTGGCCACCCACCTTTTCTAACTAGTTCAAAACAACTTCCTAGCAATTTTGATAATTTACTATTTTTAGCAGTTTTCGGGTCCTGAACTTCCAGAGCCATTTTGAGGCCCTAAACGATGTTTTTTGGGGTATGTTGCGGTCGCAAACTGTTATCATACATCTTTCCAATGGGATATCATATGTTATGTGCAATTGTTTTAGTCCTCATATAGATCTTTCCAATGGGCTATCATATGCCTAAAACGAAGATCGCATGCAAAAGTTACGACCCCGGGAAGTTGATGTACTGACTTACCCAAACGGGGCCCACATGACTTTTGGCGCTTCATCTCCTAGGGTTAGGATTTTTGATGTTTAGGGTTTTTTGAAACTCTTGTTTATTGTAAAAATTTCATGAGAGCCTCATTTTAATCATCTTCTTGCGAATGAGCACAACCGTCACATATCTTCTCAGAGATAAGCCGCCACCATTCCAGCAAGCTTGTTTTTGCTGCATTTTATAGTTTCCAGCTTATTTCTTTATTGAATAGAAATCCAATTTTACTATATCTCTTTTATTTTGTGTTAAGCACCTGCTAATAATCTGTATTCATTTCATTCTTCTCATAAAATATGGATCAGAGGGGTAGAGGGTGCATATCTCGAAAGAGATGACGATATTTCCCAATAGCCACACAAAATCTGATCAAGGTGCAATTGCAGCCCACAATTGCCACCTGGGTAAATGTCCTAAATTTGGACACTAGGTACCTCGGTCAAAGTGCGACATTTAGATTTTTGGCCTCAGAAATGGGTCACAGGATGGATCCCTTCCAAGAGTTGGGTGACTCAAGGGGGGATGCATAGAACAACCAGACCTCGGCCTTCAACCCTTCACAGGTATCTCCTTGTCTTATGGTGTAGGAACACTTGACTTGGAGGATTTTAAAGTTCCCTATTTTTCAACTTCTAATGTTTGAAAATGGGAGAACTAGATAACAGGGGGTTATTTGGATGCCTACCCCCGAGATCCTACCTAGACTAAAAATTTATTTTGGCACCTCCCATGGAGGAAAACTTAGTGAGTTTTTAGAAAAAAATTATATGTGTTGGGTTGAAATATTGGGGGTGGAAACCAATCTCGTTTGAATTAAGTGGCTGTGGATACTTTCTTCAAGAAATAGTGGGACATTTTCAGAATTCCTTTGGAGAAAACCTACTTCAATCTCCATAATTCAAGATGGAAATTATGTGAGTGAGGAGTGACTTTGTGTGTGAGAAAGTGATAAAATGTGCCAAATGTTAATAAGTTAGGTGTGAATTTGCAACATGTGAACTTCCTGTGGTCCTTACAAATCTTTGTTACCTATCTTACTAAGTTTCATTGGTACAACCTTGTGGAATTTTAAAATCCCTGAAGAACTAGAATGTGGACATATGGTCCTTACCAATCCTTTAAACTACCTAATGTTTGTTTACACTAAGAAATCTTGAAAAACCTATCCTAGATTGTAAGCATGTGGGCATGTATGGGCCCATTACTTTGATCTTTAGACTCTCCTAGTGATGTAAACTAAGAAAGTAATTTCAAGAACCTATCCTAAGTTTGCAACATGTGGGCATGTATACGCCCTTACAAATTTAAGATGATTTCAAAAAGAAACTAAAAGGATCCCTAGGGGGGATGAAATGTCCCCTTAACCACCTTTATGATTCTCAAATCGCTCTATGGTGCGAGAAAAGAGCATACTCAATGATTAAAGTTGATTTATGGTTCCAATGCAAGTGTTTTTATATGTGATAGAAAATAATCTCAACTTAACTTTTACAAACCAAACAAGCCATCCATGTGCCAACCAAAGAAAAAGAGGAGAAATGTGGTCCTTTTTACCCCCTAAGTGTCTATATTTAGCTAACCTTTCATATGGGAAAGGAGTATAAGTGGAGTGCATTTACAAATTGCATAAAAGTGATATTTTGAAGGCTAGGGGTCTCCAAATCATCACAAAAACTCTTACAATTTTGAAACTTTGGAAAGGTGTGCAGGTTACAGTTCAGAAAGAGGCGTAGTGGGTGCATAGTGCACAGAGAACAAAAGACCTTTTGGCACAAAGTGCACAGAATGCGCAAAGAACGTAATTACTTTGGGCAC
Organism: Picea sitchensis; assembly: GCA_010110895.2. NCBI lineage: Eukaryota > Viridiplantae > Streptophyta > Pinopsida > Pinales > Pinaceae > Picea > Picea sitchensis. The sequence goes on along the minus strand of SNQJ01S0098279.1, from coordinate 6,882 downwards.
ACAGTGCATTGAGTGTGTGTCTATGGGATGAAATACCCGTGCACGTTCTGATACGTGTCGGGAGGAAACTTTTGAGTGAAATTCTCCTCCTCCAGCTCCAAACTTGGCTCTTGACAGGTAAGGCTAGGTCGATTTTGGTACCTGCAAGACAAATGGGTCAAAACAAAGTGCTCTCAAAGCCCAAATAGGGTGTAAATTTATATCTTTCTCGAGTATGGTCGCCAATATGTTGTGTTCATTTTTTCACTTGGGTGAGCAAAACAAGGGCACTTTCATGTCTAGTTGGACCTGCTAGACAAGATAGAGGTTAATGCATGAGTTAAACAATCCAAGCACATAAAATAAACAACTAAATAAAATAAAACAATTAAGGAAATAAAACTAGAATGCATAAGTAACTTTTAAAACCAAAAAAAATAAACCAATGACCAATATTATTCCACCAATGGATAACTATATTAGTTGGAAAAACATCGTAGAGAAATGAGGACTTATGAGTCCCCCTTCCTCCTTGGGAGATATTTTGAGTTCCCTAATGGAGAGATATTCTTACAATAATAAAAAATAAAGAAAATGATGAAGAAATCAATGCCTATTCCCTCAAGAGGTGAGTGGAATGGCCTATTGGAATGTTGCTAGAATGCTCCAAGGAGAAAACATGATTCTCAAGGGAGGATTGTGGTAGCATAACAATACTATGAAAATCTTAATTTCTTAGTACACCCATGGCCTCCATTTATAACATGTCTTCAAGGAAATATTCAAATGGTTCTTAGTGTGAATAAGGGGCCCTTTAGAGAACCCTTTGGTCCTTGACCAGGCCCCCATTCAGATTCAACTCGGATCTGAGGGTCAAATCAAGTTGGGAGCTGGTCCATAAGGGGTTGAGGGGCTGACAAGAACCATAAATGTGTTGTTCACAGGAGTGCACAACTTTTCTCGTACATAGTCACACATATGGCACATTGTGTGCTCTACGAGCTTCTTTGGCCCACGCACTGTGCGTGCGCTTCCTTTAGTGAGTCAACACATATCAATTTTTTCCTAGTTGTATAGTTTTTGCCTCTTGGAAATGCATTTTGGTACTACAGGTGAACTAATAGTTGTTTGACACTGTTGTATTTCTGTAACCATTTGTGTGCAATGTTGTGGACAAAATTTCAATGACAACACCCTTCATTTTCTATCTCACATGATGTTGAATAAACCAATGGATCTATGCGTATCTTATCCATTTGGTTTTCTATGAATAAATGTGTTAGGAAAGTTACAGGTATACCTCCTCCTCGGTGCATATTTGTTTATTTTTCAAAGTTAGTTGTCAAGTAGAACTAGATTATGGTGCCCATGCTTCCGAAGATCATTCCTATGGCTGAAACTTGTTAAATCCCCTTGTTGGTTGGATGTTTTTTAATCACCTCTAAAATACAATTCAACATCCTTAAATCAAGAGTAGAGATTAAATCCATGCACCATTTTTCTCTGTTATAAATCCACTTTGGGCTTCATCTGTTTAAATAGGTTGTCCTTGGGTGATAGAAAATGACACTTTCCTTAGGAAATATTAAGGGTTCCCCCCCCTTCAGTGAAAGAATTGGCTCAAAGTCCTAAAGTAGCATGGGAAGGTGCATCCTGCACAATACACATTGGCATTTGCAGGGCTTTCTGTGAGAGATGAGGGATAACCTAGGGGATAACATGTAGACTACAAGGACTAGGTCGTTGGATTCTTTCAAGAAAAGGGAGTTGACCATAATGTTATGCTTTCTTCAAGATTCTTTTAGAAAGAGGTAGTTGACCCAATTCATGTTGTTTTGGTTGCTAGAAATTTTTAGGTGCATGAGAGGGATTCTCATGTTCACAGATTGTTGATAGCCCCACATGTGTTATTTCTTGTACCACAAGCTTGGTACATCAGGATCGAAGAGTTGACTTGTGTAGATGTTTATCATTTTGAATTTGATAGATGTGATTCACTTGTCTTGGTTTTGGATGGAGATGTGATTATATTTGCATGATGCCTTAAACAAGATGTGGTATCTAGTGATTTGGGCTCTAGATGTTGACTTTAGGGATGATGGAGTTAGGTAGGTGGCTTATGATTCAAAGTCAAGTTTTTTCAAATTCAAAGGTGGTCAACATTATTTGGAGATTTGAGGTGTTGTGATAACATCCTATGATGGATGGTTGATAGTGCCTTTTTCGGAGACAATGATCAATTCTAGCACTACAACGGGTACATATTCTTAGTGGGTAGGTTTGGTGGATCTTGTAGATGGACTCTATAGGTATTGGTAAAAACAATTTTCCCATAAAGAGGTAGTGTTATATTTTAGGGTTACTTTGAAAGTGTTTACACCATGTTTAGGGATGCTTCATGAGCTTCGAAGTACATGTGTATGATTAATTCTTGGATGGTCCATGATATATTTTCACATTGGAGGTGGCTTAGTTGTTTCTTGGCCTTATTTGGATGTTTGCATGACATTTTTCATTAGAGAATTGAAGATTTTTAAATATTTTGGGACATTCTTCATGATGGCCACATGGAGATTGATTGCTTGCTTGAGGGATGCCCTGCATTAAAGTAGGATCATTTGGTATTCTAGAGGATGGTGTTAATCCCTAGATAGAATGGGGTAACTTGGATGCTTACATGGAGGCATGGAATTGACTTGGAGACACTTACATTGTGATAGTGTTTATGTAGGAGGAGTGGACCTAGTGGAACATGCGGCTTAGGAGAGGACCTAGTGGAACACGCGGCTTAGGAGCGTTGGATCCCTTAGAGTCTTGGAGGAGTGTTGGACACACATCTCATGGAGCACACTTGAATTGGAGCCTTGCTTGTGTATGACATCACATTGGAGCTTGAAATTTGTACCCTTGGAGTGAAGTGCTCCATAAGTGTGAGCCTAATTGTGGCTTTATAGGTTGTTTGTAAGGGTTTGATCCCACATGTATTGTTGGCCTCCCTTACCTCTCATATACAGAGGAATTAGGAGAGAGTTTGTGCACATCATCTCATTCATTATCATATTATGTTAGATATGTGATGAGAAGAGCACAATTCTCTCTCTCTCTCTCTCTCTCTCTCTCTCTCTCTGTGTGTGTGTGTGTGTGTGTGTGTGTGTGTGTGTGTGTGTGTGTGTACTTTATTTTTCTCATCTTCGAGGCACTAGGGTTTCTTGGAGCTTTTGTAGCATTTTGAATACTAGGGTTAGGGTCTCATTCTTTGAAGACACTAGAACTTGTTGGAGATATTACACATACCTAGGATATATTTTCCTTATTTTCCTATGTTTATTAGTCATTATTGAGGGTATAATATTTTTTAGGAACCTTTCCTACATTCTAGGAGAATATTCTCTTCAGTTGACTAGCAGAGTGGAGTCATTCAAGGTAACTTTGGTTTTATCACCAAGTAACCTCGAGATCATCACTATTAATGCACACTTACCTTGGGAACATCACCAGGAAGGTGCATTCCTTGTGCATGCTTGATCTCCTCCTCATTTCACTCTGGTCTGTCCAATTAACTAAAGATTGCATGACTGGTGGACTAGGACTAGGTGGTAGTTAACTCCCATAATTTCTTGAGTGTGTCTATATATCTGTGGACCACCACTATGGTGCATTAGTTGAGCTATATATAATATATCATGTGCATTTTATCATCCATTCATTTGGTTAATACATTTCTCATTCTTTTCTCTCCAATTTTTCTCTCGTCTTCTTACCTTTGCAAGATGTGTCCGTTCTTATGATAATTGATCTCTTATATAGGTAATCACCTCATTTTACATGGTATCAGATCCCACAAGATGCTAGGAAAAAGGTGCACCAACATTTTTTTTTTAGGTACTGAAGATTGAAGAACACAGGAAGAATGGAATCTCTGTTGTCTTCAATTCTCGCCCCGTACAACTACTTTGAATCGAAGAAAAAGATGGAGATTTTTCTCAGAGGTAGAGGATTGTACATGTTGACCATGGATACAGAAACAAAACCCACATAAGCCATTGAAAAATCCAAATTCCTCAATAGAATGGACGAGGCTTATGGATCCCTCTACATGCACATGTCCCCTGAGTTCTTGTTTCATGTATCAACTTGTAAAACTCCAAATGAGATCTGGACCACCATGGAAGGAATCTTTGACAAGAAAGATGAGATGAGAGGCCATATGCTTGAGGTCGAATTACTTGCATTAGATCCGAATTTTTTTTAAAACATCTAGTATTTCTTCACAAAGTACAAGGATTTGTTGTTGCAACTCAAGGCTTGCGGGGTTGACAAATAAAAGGAGAAAAAATGAATGGTTCTCACCATTTTGTCGAAACTTGGTATAGAATACTTCATCTTTGTTTCCACATTCCACACTCAGAGATTCACTATTGGAGCATCCTGGACTATGCCCTCTTTGGATACCTTCATTGAGGCCCTTATTCAGGAGCAAGATAAACTCATCAAAATGGGTGTAATAAAAAAATCCAAAGTGCATGCACTTGTTGTGCATGATGGTAGCAGTTTTCAAAATTAGAAATCCAAAGTGAAAGGAAAAACCAAATCACATTCAGAGTCTAAGAAAGAAGGGCACTCCAAACCCTTCAATGATTCCTTGAGATCCAAAAGTTGAAAATGCAAGAAAGGACAGAAGTGTACCTATTGCAATCGAGGATTCCATCCAAAATCCACATGCATGAAGAAGCAAATAGAACTTATGACTCAGATTCTTCAAAAGAACAACCTTGGGTATCAAATTCCTGAGGGTGCCAAGAAGAAGCCAAAATATCATGCTCCCAAAGGTAATCACCATGCATTATTTGTTGTTCACTCTTCACCTGATGCCTGGATCGTGGATTCAGGTGCATCCCACCATATGACTGCCACACAGGATATCTTATCTTCTTTGACTGCATGCAATGGTTCTCTTATCCTCATGGGGGATGACTCTCCAATCGAGGTCATCAGAAAAGGAAGAGTAGAACTAGATCATGGAAGTTTTGAGAACATTCTCCATGTTTCTCAACTTTACATGAATCTTCTCTCGATGTATCAGATCACACACTTAGGCTTAGGAAAAAAGGTGGATTTCACACTAGACTCTATGTCCATATTTGACATGTAAGATGACTCAAGGATGGTTGTCGGGGAGGTAAATCATCAATTTTGGTTATACATTTTTTCTAAGTTTATTGAACTTGATTCCTATGTACTACTTACACATTTTGATGACAATAGTAGATTATGGCACAAGAGGTTTGGTTAGTTGAACTTCAAGGACACGCGACAACTTAGAAAGAAATGGATGGTCACTGGACTACTTGATATCTGATTTTCTAAATGGGTTTGTGAAGGATGTATCCTTGGCAAGCACCCTCAAGAGAAGTTCGAGAAAGGGAAGGCTCACAAGGCCTCATCTCCATTAGATTTGATTCAAAGTTATTTCATTGATCCATTCACGTATCCATCCATCAATAAGGAAAGGTGCGTGCTCACTTTTTTGGATAATTACTCATGTTATACTTGGATATTTTTTCTTAGGAAGAAGTCTAAGGTCTTTGAGCATCTCAAAGAGTTCAAACCACTTGTTGAGACTCAATCAGGGAGAAAGATTAAATCCCTCCGTACAAATAATGAAGGGGGGGTACATAAACATAGATGTTCAGAATCATTTTCTTGAGGTTGGGTTATAGTTGTAGAACACAATACCATATACTTCGCAATAGAACGAGGTTGTTGAGCGGAAAAATAGATCTCTCAAAGAGATGGCCAATTGCATGCCACATGCAAATACACTTCCTCCCAATCTTTGGGTTGAGGCACTTAACTGTACCAATCACATTCAGAATAGATCCCATCATAGATCTGTTAAGGACAAGACTTATTTTGAGACTTAGAGCGACAACAAACTGGAAGTCACCCACTTCCATGTCTTCAACTCACGTGCATGGGTCTGGATTCCCTCTTAAAAGAGGAAAGTACTCGATCCACAAAGTACTGCATGTATCTTTGTTGGATACTCAAATGATGTGAAAGGATACAAAATCATTGATCCCTCTACAAACCAACTCATCATTGAGCGCAATGTTCAGTTTGAGAAAAGTATCTCAAATGCTCCACATGAGCCGCATGTAGGTACTTTTGTCCTTCCACCAGTTCAAGATGATGATTCTACACATTTAGACTCTACTTCATATATGAGTTTCGATAGAGAATCAGAGGATTCAAAACATGCAGATGCACAGTCAATATAGGAAGATGAGGAGCTAGAGTAGAGGCCCAAGTGGGCACTAACCACTCTTTAGGATGTAGGAGATCTTGTTGGGGATCCAACAGATCTTAGGAGGACTCGATCTCAGTTCGAGGAGCCTCCTCGTGTACTCACAGCGACTAAGCCCATATTTCCTATGCACTATTATGTGGCTCAATCTTCAGACCCACAGACCTATGGCGAGGCTACAGGGAATCCCTTTGGGGATCAACCATGCAGGAGGAGTACAACTCCCTTCTCGAGAACCAGACTTGGGATTTGGTTCCACTTCCTTTAGGAAGTAAGCTTGTTAGATGCATATGGGTTTACAGGACTGTTGACGGGCGAAATTGACCGTCCGTCAACTGAGAGAGTGGAACCGGTCCGGGGTTGTCTAAATAACCCAAGACGTTTGGAATGGACCACCCTGATGGGTTTAACGGCTCGTTGGCCGTTCTAAGGTTCTAAGAAAACCAAAGAGAAAACTAATTTAACTAAAACTAATAAACTAAAACTAAATACAAGAAACTAAACTAACTAACAATAAATAAAAACAAACTAATCTACTAATCTAATTAAAACAAACTACTAAATAAATTAAACTAAAACTAAATATAAACTACTCT
>SNQJ01S0098278.1:85588-102125 GCA_010110895.2 Picea sitchensis | reverse complement strand
AGAACTTAAAAGACCGCCTATCATTTCGAAGAAGAAGAGGTTTTCTCCCTTTATGGGTTTCCTCGTGAAAATTTGTCTCTGTGTATATCTGATGTGTGACTGATGTCTTTTACTTTTACTGTCCATATGCTGTATAATGTTGATGATCACTTGAAGAAAGATTAAGAATGTTTTAATATTGTTAAGATTGTTTAAGCTCAAAGACAACTAATTCACCCCCCCTCTCAGTTGTATTAGTAATTTCAACAGATAGAACCAATCCTCTCTAGGATTTCAAATGGCTCACAACAATGCGTTTCCAACTTAGAACACCTCCCCAACTTTAGCGAGTTGTACCTAGATTTAAATTTCAAGAACACATGGTTTCCCACTTTAAATTATTTGTGGTTTCTTCCTTTATCTATGCATCTTTTCTACGTGTCCTAAGTATCCCTTAAATTCTTCCTTATCTTTACCATTTTCTCTTCCATTTCCCGAACAAGATCTATCCCAACTATTGTGTGGTATGATGGGTTGTCCCAAATCACTAGTGTGTTGTAATTTCTACCATAATGCTCTTCAAATGGGATCATCTTTAAATATTCTTGATACCCATTTTTGTAAGAAAACTCTACCAAGTGAAGGTAGTCTTCCCATTTTTATTTTTTATCCATCAGATACATCCTGAGAATATCTTCAATCACTCAATTTACACTCTCTATTTGTCCATCTATCTTAGGGTGATAAGATATGCTAAAGTTCATATTTGTTCCAAATACTTTGAATATACCTTTCCAAAAGTTTGAGGTGAATTTGGAATCTCTGTCAGACACAATTTTCTTAGGTACACCATGCAACCTAGCAATTTCTTGCAAGTAAATTTCAGCAATGTTTGTTTCCTTGGTGTTGACTTCACCAGAAAAAAATGGGAAGCTTTAGTAATCTTTTCCACCAATAACATAATAGAATCATGTTTCTTAGTAGTCCTAGGTAGCTTATTTATGAAATCCATGGTCACAACTTCCCACTTCCACCCAGGAATAGGAAAAGACTCTAGAAAACCAACTTAATTTTTATGCTCATCCTTGACCTTTTTGGCATTCAAGACATCTAGCAATAAAATCATCGACTTCCTTTTTCATTCCTGACCAATAGTAGTACTTCTTGACTGCAACAATTTTATTCACGTACCTTGGATTTCCCACATAAGGAACTTTATGCATCTCTGACAATATCATGCTTTTCAATTCCTCATCATTTGGCATATAGACTCTTCTCCTATACATGAGGATATCTTATCTCATAACCTTCAAATTTTTGTTCCGACATACCTTTTTTGTAAGTTCTCGTTTATGTCCACATAGTTTTGATTTGATTTGGAAACTTCTAAATTTTTTTCACTCAAATCGAATGTGTGCATGCTAACGATTGTAGCATGCATCTCATGCATGCTCTTGTTGAGTATGCCATCCACCTTGTTCTCTTTTCCTATGATATGATTTATGCCAAAGTCATACTCATTTAGGAATTATAACCACCTTCTTTGTCTAGCATTTAATATTGGTTGTCCAAATATATGTTATGTCCTCAGCTCAAATATTTCACCCATAAGATAGTTTTTCCACATATTCAAGGGATCCACTATGGATGCCAATTCTAATTCATGAGTATCATAGATCCTTTCATGATATTTTAAATTTCATGATTTGTAGCATACCACATGTCCATTATGACTAAGGAATCCACAGAGCCCTTCCTTGCATGCGTCCATGCACACAACAAATTCTACATTTGAATCAACAATTCTAAAAATTGGCACACTTGTTAACAAACTTTTCATGTGTTGAAAACTCTTTTACAAGGATGTAATTGGATGTGTAATATTTGAAAGTAATTCAATAAACATTTTGTAATAACATGCAAGTCCCATAAAGGAACTTACCACTGCAATATTTCTCGGTGTTGACCATTCCTCAATGGATTTTATATTTTTTGGATCCACAACTATTCCTTCCTTGGAAATGATATGACCCCAAAAATGAATCTATCGCTAGTAAAATGTGCACTTTCTCAACTTTGCATAAAGTTGATGCTCCGTCAATACTTGCAGTACCATCCTCAATTGTTTCTCATGCTCTTCTTTAGAACTTGATTAAATACGTATGTCATCCAGAAATGCATTGACAAACTTATCGAAGTACTCTTTCAAAACTACATTCATCAAACAGATGAATACACCTAGTGCATTTGACAACCCAAATGGCACCACTGTGAACTCATAATGTTTGTACCTTTTTCCAAATACAATATTGATGATGTCTTCTTCCTTAATATCACTTGGTGATATCCATATTAGATATCAATATTTGAAAATATATGTGTTCCCCACAATTGATCAAATAGGTCATCTATCGTTGGTAAAGGATACTTGTTCTTTATTGTTACCTTGTTCAACTACCTGAAGTTGATATAAAGTGTCATATTACCATCTTTATTCTTCATGAACAATATTGGGTCACCCCAAGGTGACACACTTGGGCATATATACCCCTTCTTCATAAGCTCTTCAAGCTACTTCTACAACTCCTTCAATTATGGCATACTCATCCTATAGGTGGATACAAGTGCTACTCCCATCATCATATTTATAGAGAAATAAATATCTATCTTTGGTGGCAACCCCGATATATATTTAAAGAAATCCTCTAATTATTTTAGTATTTCACAGTCGTCAAGAATTGACACTTTATCCTTTGGTGCCTCTAACATGTGTGCTATAAATAATTGTCATCCTTTCATGTAGATTTTCTTCAATTGAAATGTTGAAATTCCTTTGATAGTTACATATCTTGGAATTACTTTAACTGTTCTTAATTTTCCTTCCTCATCCAAGCAAGTGAATTCCTTATTGTAACAGTCCAAGACAACATGTTGCTATTCCAACCAATCCATATCAATGAGAAAATCATATGAGCCCAGAGCTACAATATTCAAATCGATATTTGTGCACAGTCCATTCATATACATAGGACATTCCTTAGTCATCTCATTAGTTTTCCTTTTTTCTCTTGTAGCTAACTGCACCAACCAATATTTTTCAAGCTTGCTTCTCCTTAATTGGAATCTTTCCACCATCCTAGGATCTAGTTAAATATGACTAGCTCCCGAATCAATTAAAATAACAATGGCTTGGTCATTAATATTACCTTCCACTTCAATAATGTGCGACTAAAACTAATCTTGCTTGTTATCCAAGGCTACGTAAATCCTAGGCACATTTCTACCCATGTATTCAACTGTCGCAACTTGTTGAACACTATGTGTAGTCTTCTCTTAATCACTTCTTTGAGGGAAATTGTTGTGCATATGATCTTTGCCACTACTCCAACATTTAATAAATTGTTTCCATGGATTTTTCCCCACTATCTTTTTCATTCTTGGCTCCTTGAGAGTTGATTGTCTTTGCGCATTCTTTCTAAAAAATGGTGTATTATCCCCCTTCTTCCTTTGATCCAACTTGATTTTCATCTTATTTTCCCAAGAATTTTGGAAAGTTGGTCTTCCCCTTTGTTGATCATAGAGACATTTATATCTCCTTATACTTTCCTCCAATGTCTTTGGTTCATCATATTGTATCTTATCACTAATAAATGATGGAAACCTACTCAGGTACCTCTGAATTTTAACTTTCTCATCCTTGATTAATGCGACATATTTCAACATCTATAAGAATATTATTTCATACTAATCTACAATTATACTCCCAAGATTAAGTTCAAATAACTCCTTCATTTTCTTATCATAGTACCTCTTAGTTAAGTATTTCTTTTTAGAGTACCTCTTGAATTCCCTCCAAGCAACCTTATTCTAATCAATGTGTTATACCTATACAAACATATCCCACCATATTGATGCTTTTCCTTTTAGTTTATATATAGAAATTATCCATTCTTCCTAAACATAATAATTATGTAGGTAGAAGTACTTACTCTTACCCATCAACCCAGTCTTTTCATCTTCATCCTTCTTTCTTCTCTCTTTTTTTCTCATCATGAGACTTGGGACTTATAAACCTACTTTTTTGTGTCTCCTTATCCATGTTATTTTCTATTATGTCTAATATTTGCATCAATTTGACATTGGATTCATATTCCTGCTCCTTGGATTTCATAATCCTTTCATGATCAAATTTATATCTTTGGACATATTTTTGCAGTCCCTTTATGGTTTCTACCAAGTTAATGCGCTCTTCCTTGGATTTTGTACCATCAACACATAAACAGACATACAAATATCAAAATTTATCATGAGGACTGTAATTCCTCTATGCATCTCCCATGGTTCTTGAATTTTCTATGTAAATTATGCCCTACTCTAATCACTGATAATTTTTCAAAATGTGCAGGAAACAAGATTTGTTAGACAAATTCATGAGATAACTTCATGAAAATCTGCATCATTTTCTCTGAATCCTTCCTTTTGAAGCCCGTGTGTGAATTGGAATTCAACATGTATCAATGTGGGATGCCAATATTTGACATATACATTACGTATCAATATCGCACATGCACCACAATTTGGTTCTGCGTAGCCCCAATGTTTTAGCACCCACACCCGTGCACTCTTGTTTACTTCACATTTCTAGTGTCACACCCCACAATGTCGAAAATTTAGCATGTACACTCGTGCATTCTCATCTTATGTGCATCATGGCCATGCTGAAATTCTGAATTTAGCCACCTACAAATCCATTTTTTTGCTTAAGTATAACTCATCCCATACAAGCTCAGTGTTCAAAACTAGAGCTCTATTGCTTCTTGTTGGTCTCTCACCCATATAAGTCCAGTGTTGAACCAATAGATATGATACCAAAATGCAACATCCCCATCCTCCCAGGATGGGCCACGTCACACAATCTCAACTTTTGTAGCTCTAAACCAACTATACTATAACATCACCCAACATAATAGTAAACAATGTTACTCTGAAAATCCACTATGTAGATTCTATATTAAACACTAGTGTATGCAATATCACTTTAAGTAACATGTTCAACCTCAAATTGAGTCAGGCCACAATAAATTTATCCTTTTAACACAACTTTAAGTAGTGGAATTAATTCAAAAAAACTACAGATGAGTATAGTGATCACACAACACTATTGTGCATTCTTCCATCCTAATGTCACAGGCCAACTCTGATTTCCTTGTGCCCGGGGTATATTTCCCTATTTGCACACAATATTTCTAGCCTCCTATGCACACATGTTACTTTTCTTGCACACAAGACCATTTAAACCTTTCCTTGGAGACTCGGGACCAATATCAAAGGATAACTTAACAAAAAAAACTATCAATAATTGTCATACACAGGTACAACTAAAATAATGACTATCAACACCACACTTACATGTGCAAGAAACATTAGAAAAAATAACAACAGTTACTTATATGTGACAACATACAAGAATTAACCCATGTCAAACATAGATAAATAATAACACACTAAACGAGACAAGCAAATAAATAACACATATCTTTTATGAAAGTTAACAACTACGCGCAGAACTCAGACATTCCTCCCAGCCATAGAATTTGTTTCTCATTAAATTTCAGCGAAAAGTCACCCCCAAGATGGTACTTAACTCCACCAGGGAAAAAGGGTTCCTAGTGACAGGTTAAGGTCTAATACTCAACAAAATTTCTCAATCCAAGGTGCCAATGTTGAAACTATCATACAATATCTCATTCTCCATGCACCTATGCCACCTAAGGAAGTATGTCCATTCTCTATTCAATATTTCCTCGGCTTCCCCACTTCCCTTCTAGTGTTCCATCAATAGGTCATATAGGAAGTGTCTTAGCACAACATCTAATTCCCAACACATGAGGGAACAATTCCCAACAAAGTTGTCTCCTAGAGAGAATGATCATGGGCTTAACAACCCTCCTCTTCAACAACAAATATCTCACCTAAAGAGACTACTCAAGGGTCTTACAACCTACCTCTTTGACAACTTCACTTTAGTTACAGAACATAAAACCCCTTACAATATATTCTCTGCAGATAAGGTAATAGCCGCATTTTCCAGACCCTCCAACCATTTTTTCCTACGATAAAATGAATAACCATCCTCCAAAATACACTAAGGCCAACAATATATATTGCATTCCTTAAACTAGACACTTGTCATCTTTAGAAGTAGCTTTATCCACTTGGTCATGCATTCCCTTCCCTTGGGAACTTAGGGTAAAATAAATATCCATAACATATATCTTTTGGAAATATTAATAAAATATTCCCTAAGACTTAAGTCTCCCATTTTTCCCTTTTTCTAGTGGAGTTATCCCCTGTTTCTTTTTGTGTAATATGTTTGTGCCCAACGATGTGATATTATTAATAACTTTGAGTATTATTACATTTACATGGATAGACACACTATCCTATTTTGCATCCTAGATCACCAGCCTCATAACCACACAGGCTCTCCAGCCCAATAGATATATATCCACACACACACACATATAACTTAGTATGATGCACAATTCTAGGTAATTCCCGCGCACTTCCTCAAGTATGTGCAACACTATGAATGTGCACACCCTTCCATTAATGAAAAATTTCACGTACTTACTTAGGTATGTGAAACACTATTAAATTTCCACACCCTTTATTTAATAAGAATTCCCTACACACTATGGACATGCAGGCGAGACCAAAAACTGGTTCCAATGGCTCGCCAGCCTATATGTACATTTACAGTTCAATCGGTACCAACTGCTCACTAGCCTATATGTATAACTACAAAGGGTTCAGATTAGGGACATTACACTAACTCACACCCCACCTGCTATGTTAACCATAATAATGGAATGGTAGAGTGGAATGGAGTGAATTTTTTACTAAGTCCAAAGTTTATGCATGCATGGATTAAACTTGAGAAAAGGCACATAAAAAACTCCTTTCTTTCTTCACTTTGAAATTCATTCCACCTTTTTCAATATTAGGATATATTCATGGAATAATTATTAGTCTTAGGAATTGGGAATATATTATTATATTCCATGGCTTAATCCCTCTTTACTTATCCCCTTTTCACAATCCCTAGCCCTGTTTCTCTTTCATGGAATCCTATCCCACCATACTCTTTTGTTTGAATTGGTCTAAAAAAGTGATGTATTTTATTAATGTCATGAGTATGATTACAATGTACATTGATATGATCAACATCCTTTCAAAATGAAAAATCTCTAATCTAATACCACAAAGGAAATCTGGCGCAAAAACTAAGCCAGCTCAGTAGCCTATAAAAACATATACACATATAAAAATTTAGAACCTAGGGGTATTACATTCCCCTCTCCCTTATTTATGCATTATCCTCAATGAATTATATAGACATGTACAATCAAAATTCTTCAAAACACTAGTACATTTGGATCAAATTTCGACGACGCGTTTGATGCAATTGCCACTTTATATTGTTGGGAGAACCATAAACAATGAACCCCCTCAAATGGCATTTCACATGATGTCACTTTTCCAATGACATAGATATTTTCGTTATTGCGACCTTTCATGCAAACACGTGTCATCTTGGATTTGACTGTCAAAACCCCATATAGTCGTCGTGAGACCGATGTATTAGAGGTGGCAAGAGAGACGTCTTGGAGGTGCATAGACTGACATCTTGGAGGTGGAAAAAGATATGACTTGGAGGTGGCAAGAGCGATGTCTTGGAGGTGGAAATACCGACATCTTAGAGGTGGCAAGAGAGACGTCTTGGAGGTGGCAAGAGAGACATTAAGAGGTATAATATCCGACGTGGTTGCTATGGGAGAGACACTCTTGGAGGTGGCAAGACCTACGTATTGGAGGTGGAAAGAGAGATATCTTGGAGGTGGAAAGGGAGATGTCTTGGAGGTGGAAAGAGAGACGTCGTGGAGGTGGAAAGAGAGACATCTTGGAGGTGGCAAGAGTGACGTGGAGAGGTATCAACTCCGACGTGGTTTCTATGGGAGCGACACTCTTGGAGGTGGAAAGACTGACATCTTGGAGGTGGCAAGAGTGACGTTAAGAGGTATCATATCCAATGTGGTTTCTATGGGAGTGACACTCCAAGACATCGCAATAGAAACTATTTTGTAGGTATTTAAAAAAACATACAATATCAATACTAAAATGGACAGGTACATTAACCTTTGCTAAGATACTAGCCATATCAATATTTAAATCTATATCATTTGTCTTAGGCAAGGTTGGTTGAGGAGGAGGACTAAATTCCAATGCTAAAGGGGGTCTTGTATAATGAGGTTTAGGATCACTAGGATATGTCTCAGGTGTGTTATCACATGAACTCACAATTGTTGAGCTAAAGTCTGAAAGATCAAGTGAAATCATGCATAACTTAGAGGGAAGACCCTGGTCACCTCACTAACCCTCTTTCACTTCAAGCCATCGTTCCTCCAACTGAAGGGGGTTTCCCTCAATTAATATTGCAAGGACTTAGTGCAAGGAATATCAATGTGGAGAGTTAAGTCCAAGAAAAATGTGTTTGGGTAGATTTAAACTATTGAATAAAGTACTCGAAGGTCTCAAGATCAATGTCTTTTCATTGGGAATATGGAGTTAATGTATCTCTTCAATGGAGATCGAGCGAAAAATACGACTTGAAAGTCTATCATAGTATTATCACCTCGTAAGCCTAGGTCAACCTCCTAGAAGAGAAAACCCTAGAGTTTGTCCCCTCATAAACACTAGGTGTCATCCTATCCCTTTAAGAACTACTAGCACAAGATCAAGAAAACTATGTTTTAAATCCTAGGGGGCTAGCCACTTCTAATCCCTAGAACTAAAACCTAGCCAAGAAAAACCTTAAGAGGATAGCCAATCCTAACCATTAAGGAAAACCTTGAATGCTTCAATGAGTTAAGATGGGTAAAACAAGGGAAGGGGATGATCACTCTCAATCCTTCCTTATGGTTTCAAGATTGTTCAAGGAGACAAATTTAACATGCAACTATTACTCTAATAGAAAATTCACCAAGATATCCCAAGAAACATTACATTCAACATAACGAAAATTCTTAAGATAAGTCGCATAGAATTAAGAAAACCCATTTTCAGGAAACATCCACCAAAAATAAAGAGAAAAGATCCACTAGATCAATCTCAAAAAAAATGCGCCTAAGTATAACACAAGATGATTCAACAAAATTTTCTCAAATGAGGGGAAAAGAGGGCTTTGGTGCAACATCTAGCCTCCAAAGGCCCTTCAATGCTCTCTTTGCTTCTCAAAATCAGCTATACAATCTTCAATATTTCTTCAAGTGGGCTAGGGTTTCCTTCACCAAGCATGTAAGAAAGACCTAACATCTTCCTTCACATGAGGGAATGTGGGCTTCAAAATGAGATAACGTCGTACCAAAATCAAGAGCCCACAAAACCATCCAAGGAATTACCTTCTTTACCAATTAAGAAACCAAAGAACCATTATCCATTTACACATGGGCATAAGATATTCAACACAAGCACATAACCTTCCTCAAGGGGTTGGCCCTAAATTTCTCTTCCAACTCAAAATTAGAACTTCAATTTGAACCAAACTTAGGTAATCATTAAAGGTCGGCCCAGCATTGAAATTTTATGTTTATTTCCCCTTATTTAAGTGAACCCTCTAAGAATATAAAGGGTCATTGTCACATACATATATATATGAAAATATTTATTAGTTTCCTTTGAAATTATCTTCAAAACAAAGCTCTGATTTATGGGATAAAATCTCTCTATGAGACTTTGATTCTATGAGATAAAATTTCTCTGTGAGACTTTGATTCTATGGGATAAATCTCTCTGTGAGACTTTGAATTTGTCTAAGGCCTCAATCTATTTGGATTATGTAGTGGGAGGGTGTGAACTCAATATTAATCAAAGCAAAGTAGACACAATAATATATGGCCTACACAAAGGAATTTACATGAGGTAGGAATCTTTGTTGGGGAAACTCAGTAAATGAGGAATTTCGTTTCTTATTTCTCCAAAATAGCAACCCCACTCCATGTGTTGACCTAAAAATATATATGTTTTCCCTTGGGAAGAAGCACAACAATGTTCTTTTGATAAGTTGAAGCATAAAATCAACAATGCACCAATATTTCCACTTCAAAACTTGAGACAACCATTTGAGTTAAGTTGATGCATCACCCTCTACAATGGGAACCATGTTGAAAAGAGGAAAATCAATATGTTATAAATCAACAAAAGGTCTAAGCTTCCACTTTGAATCATTACACTTATGACAAAGGGATTTGGGAATTGGCACAAGTGGTTAAGAAATGGAAGCATGATATCATGGGCAATAAAATAATAATTCATATCAATTGTCAACTTCTACAATATTTGTAGGCACAAAGCATGCCCCAACAAAACAAGACAATATTGTTGGAAGGGGTTTCCTACAAAACTTTCATCTAGTGATCAAACAAAAGAAGGGAGTAACAAATACAATGACATATATTTTCCTTCTAGGCCACCAATTCCAACAAATTCATCCATATATACGATCATGAAAGATATGTTATTTAAGAGTCTAGAAAAATACAAGTCCAAACATGAATAGCATAGGAAGGAGGACAAGTTTCAAGTAGGTGCCAACATTTAGTCACACATTAGAAAATAAATATTTCAATATGATATAAATAGGTAATATATTGGTTGATCATCAGATCTTCATTGATAACATTCATAATGACCATGGGTCTAAAGGATATTCATTGATAACATTGATAACATTTAAATTCACTTGTCAAAAGGATAACCTTTGATAGAATTCATAACATTATGCCTTAATTCTTATCCATATTTTCTCTAAATTTCTCATTCTGATTGACAATTAGAAGTTGGATGTCACCTTGACTCTCCTCTATTCTAGAGTCATACATTTATTTTGTTGTATGTAAAGGGAATAAACATGGATGCAAGATGTTGCATGCATTATGTTTGATTATGGTGTTGGAATATTTTATTTGGGTATTATCAAGGCTCATGTCATTGACAAGTTAAGGAACCTCACCAAGTCACCATGGAGTAAGTTCTTGTTACATTTAATTACAAACAATGGTTTAATAATGTATCCAAACCAACAATAATTGATTTACATTTCTATAATACCATTGCCAACAACAACATTAAATTCAAATCCTATTTTTATTGGATAACCATGTATCTAATTACCATTTTCCAAAGCCAATTAATCCAAAAATGTGGGCATCACACTAAGCACGGTGATTGAGTTGGGTTTTATTCCTAGCATAACCTACATTTCATTGAATAATGTTGTGATTTCATGGGAATGGTGAGTCTAGGAATAACCAACAATTTTTTTCATTCCATGGATATTCTTACCTTTTTCCAGAGCTAATAAATATGCACATGTAGATATAACACCGACCATGGTGATTGAGTTGGATTTTATGCCTAGGACTTGTGTTTTGTTGAATAATATCGAGGCTGCATGGGGACCTACTGATTTCATTCCAATCAAAGAATGGGAAATATTTTCAAGAACACTTTGTCTAGCATTTTTCTCTAGTGTAGTCTCATGGGCCTTGGCCAAACATACATGCGGGTGGTTACAGAACAAAGTTATCTTGCTTGGTTTGGATTTTATGCCCTCGGACCAAATTGGTTGCATGTCCTTCAATGGATTGAGGAGGCTAATTGAAACTATCGATAAAACTCAAACCAAGACTCCGATGCATGAACTATCAGTTGCATTAGATCTGGAGCACCAGGTTTCATCTATTAGGGATCCTATAATATCATTCCATTGACTGGAAAACAATTTTTTGGAGTATCTCCAACACTAGGATTTTGGTCAATAAGGCATAGTGAAATTTATGAAGAGGAGTTTGATTTTAAAGAACACTATATAGGGTTTTTTTGGCTAGTGTAATAATGTGGGCCTTGGCCAAATAGAATTGTCGGAGCTTACAAAAGTCTGTTATGCTACTCGGTTTGGATTTTATGCTCTAGACCAAATTGACCACATGTCCCTAAATGGATTGAGGAGGCGAGTTACAAATCACGATAAAAATCAAACCAAGATTCATATGCACGAACCATTAGTTGCATTGGATTAAGAGTACTTATTTTCAGCTAGTGGGGCCCCTACAGTATCATTCTGTCAACCGAAAAACCATCTGTTGGAGTATCTCCAACACTAGGGTTTTGGTCAATGAGGCATAGTGCAATGTTTGAATATGAGCTTGGTTTTCAAGAACACTCTATCGAGCATTTTTTATAGTGTAGTCACATGGGGCTTGGCCAAACATACATGCAGAAGCTTATGGAACAACACTATTCTTCTCAGTTTGGATTTCATGCCCTCCAACCAAATTGGCCACATGTCCTTGAATGGCATGAGGAGTCGCGTTGCAACTATCAATACAACTCAAACCAAGACTCATAAGCATGAACCATTAGTTTCATTGGTTCCAGAGGACCAGGTTTCAGCTATTGGGGCTCTTATGCTTTCATTCCATCAACCAAAAATCAATTTTTTGGAGTATCTCCAACATTAGGATTCTGGTCAATGAGGCATAGTGCAATTTTTGAAGAGGAGGTCGATTTTAAAGAACATTGTGTCGTGTGTTTTTTTCTAGTGTAGTCATGTGGTCCTTGGACAAATGGACTTTCGGGAGATTACGAAATTCTATTATGCTACTCGGTTTTGATTTTATACCCTCAGACTAAATTGACCACATGTCCCTAAATGGCTTGTGGAGGCGAGTTGCAACTCACGATAAAATTCAAACAAGACTCATATGCATGAACTATCAGTTGCATTGGATTAAGAGAATTGGGATTTATCTAGTGGGGCCCCTAAGATATCATTCCATTGACCGAGAAGACATTTGGTGGAGTATCTTGGTCACTAGGGTTTTGGTCAATGAGGCATAGTGCAATTTTTGAAGATGAGATTGATTTTCAAGAACACTTTGTTGGGATTTTTTTGCTATTGTAGTCGCATGGGCCTTGGCCAAACATACATGTGAGACCTTACAGAACAACATTATGCTACTTAGTTTGGATTTTATGCCCTCAAGCCAAATTGGACACATGTCCTTGCATGGCTTGAGAATTTGAGTTGCAACTATTGATAAAACTCAAACAGGGACTTGGATGCATGAACCGTTAGTTTCATTGGATCCAAAGCACCAGGTTTTAGCTATTGGGGCTCATACGCTATCATTCCAAATAAACTTAGGCCTTGGACAAATAAACTTGTGGTAGCTTACGTAAGTTATTTATGCTACTCGGTTTGGATTTTATGCCCCTAGACAAAATTGACCACATGTCCCTAAATGTCTTGAGGAGGTCAGTTGAAACTCACGATAAAATTCAAACTGAGACTCACATTGATGAACCATCAGTAGCATTGGGGCCCCTAAGATATCATTATGTCGACCTAAAAGCCATTTTTTGTAGTATCTCTGGCAATTGCGTCAATGAAACCTTGGGAAGAGGACCAAGGGGCCAATTATATTGATTCATAAACCAAAACTAAGACACTAAAATATAAAAGTGGTAGATAGAAAACTCTAAATCAAAATCCAAATAATGTTGGTCAATTAAAGCCATCCCTCAAGATAATTTTCAATCGTGATTCTCAGTTCATGTGGTACGTTCTATATATGAGAAAAAAATAAACATAATTTGACTCTAATACCCACCAAATTTAAGTCGACCTCAACCAAACCATTATGATTCAAGGAAAGAGAATCCCCATCGATGCATGTCGATGAGGTATATAAGATTATGGGAGAGCATGGTCAATTATAGAGCTTGGTGCAGTCATTCGCAAGATAATCTATGAGATGGTGGGATACACATGCATCCCCACTATATACATGGATTGTTGCGACTAAATACTTCACCAAACATTTCAGGGGGAAGAAGCTATCAACCACAACAAATATTCCCAACTTTAAACTAGGATTTGATCCTCTCACCCATGCCAAATACTTTGAGAGAGAATGGAGAAACATTTGATACAAGTAAAAAATGTTTGGCCTCACTTGTTTCTTAATACATTGGATGATCTCCCTTATAAATGGTATAAAATAGAAGAATCAAATAGAGAAAACTTCACCTAGAAGGACCTCAGAGAAAACTTCATCAAACATTTTGTTTTTAACCCTGCAGAAACCAACTTGACTAATGCAATCAAAGAAATAAGAGATTGCATTAAACAATAAGGAACCAAAATAAAATAAACAAAAAGGGAAAGCACAGGTTGACATAGGGTCGACCTCGACTTGTAATTTCATATCATGCCATAATTAAAGGATTCATACCGCATGTCGAATTCACAAGGAAAATGAAATTTGTCTTAGATAAATATCCATATGGAGCAAGGACCACCAAGAGATAGACAAAAAAGTAAAATATGTATTGAAGTTGTTAAAGCATGATAACCATGAATCCTCAAAACAAGTCAAATTCCCACCTGCTTACAATGAAGTCCATCAAGAAGAGTGTAAACTAGATGAATCTAAGCCACCAAAATGGATGGATGTATAAATAAACTTTAAAGAACTTGACATATCAAATGATGGTTGACCAAAAATGGATCACATTGGTGACTACTGGACTAAGAAGCAAATAATGAGGATATTTGACCTTCTAAAGGAGTATTGATACGTCTTTTCCAGGGTGTTAGGACCCTATAATTTTATAGGGTAATCAGGATGTTGATCGTTATATATATATATATATATGATGAATTGTGGGTTGAAAAGAATGTTTTTCTTGCAATTTGTTTTTAAAAACACCCTAAAGAATATTGCTCATGGCACATAGTGAAAATGCAAAGTTGAGAAAAGGCTCTCAACACCTCTCCTTGGGATTTCATAAATTAAATTATATTCATGTGCTATGCATCTTTACATCACTTGTCTCTTAGGTTTATTATACTTCACATGGTTTCCCAACCAAAAGTGAGAAAGGCATAGTGTGGGCCACCGCACTACTATGAAAAGAAATGAACTTCAAAAGATATAAAAGACCATAATTGTTCATTTATGTCACTCATTTCATTTTTAAATAAGTTATCACTCATCATCAACCGTTTCCTCATAACTTTAGGGCCATACATTTTCAAACAAATCATGTTTTGCCTCCAATCGTTGCGTTTTTGGGCAGCCAAGAGTATAGACCTGTGTAAAAATTACTTATCCCTATTCACTAATCCTTTAAACCTCCCTCCACTTCCATAAGGTCCCTAAAATCCCTCCACACCTCCTGAATTTTTCCTACACTCATCCCTACTCCCTAACCACCTCATTCTATCATCTAAATTTACCAAATTCCTATCCCCTGCCCCCTAGAAAAATTTGTTTTCTCTCTTCTTGTCCACTAGGGCTTTCTTGTCAATTGCTACTCATGGAAGGAAATAAGAAGCCATATAACAAGGGAGGTGATATAATAATTTATGAGCCCACTTCAACACATGACAACATGTCTTCACCATTTCTCAAGAGATCATTCAAAAGACAAATCATTTGCCACACATAGGGACAATCTTACTTCAAAATTGGTTTATGAAATAAGGAAGATGAATTGGGAAAAATTGAAAGAGTTTTTTGTCAATAATAGATAAAGGAACAAAATACTCCATTTTATACACAGGTGTTATGATTTGTTATAAATTCTCAAAATACAGTTACTATGGTAGAGTTGTTGCACTTCTAGAGTAGTCTTGGAAAAATGCATTGTTCTCTATCATGGAGTTTCCAAATTGTTGATGTTTGGACTACACCGGGAATACATTCTTCCATATATATATATATATATATATATATAATATAACATAATATTTATAATATAGCGTATAAATATACTTAGTAAATAAATAGTTACTTATTATCCAAGTGACACATCCTTCCATTGATGGTCACCATATGTTGTATATATATATGAAACTCTCATCATTGTAATAACATCAATTTAATAAAATAATTTTCTATTGTACTTGTGTCTCTATGCATGGTTATTCTTCTTGTGATCTTGGTTATTATTGCTACTATTTTTCATGGTTTATGCTTCAGTTCAAGTAAATTTATAAAGTAACTAAATGTAATTGAACAACATTAAAATCCAACATGGTATCAGAGCAGCGTTCTTGAAAGAAGACTATTGCACATGCATTGACCTTGTACAACAACTCGTCGTACCTTTCTTGCAATTCATTGTTTTGTTGCAACTACAACTCAGGCTAAAATTTCTGCACTCTTCCAACAACCATGGTGATCCGTATTTTGGTGGAAGATAGGCTTGATGGAACAACCAACTTCATTTCTTGGAAATCTATATTGCTCATCACTCTAGAAGAGAGTGAACTAATGAAGTGCGTTGAAGAAGTTGTACCAGAATCAGACGATGATGCAAAAAAATCACAATGGAGGAAGAATGATGCAAAATCTAGAAAAATCATCATCTATTCTGTGAGAGACCATTTAATCCCTCACATCTCCAACTTGAAGACAGCTAAGCAGAT
>SNQJ01S0098278.1:33464-54689 GCA_010110895.2 Picea sitchensis | reverse complement strand
TCTTCTTTCTCACTATCAATATCCATGTGAGAGCCTCTAGATCTCATGAAGGCTACCTCCTCCTCAAAGGTAACATATCTGCTCACCTTAATTTGTCTCTGACCAGGGATGGAGATCCGATATGCCTTTGAATACTCACTGTAACCCACAAATGTACCTTTTCTTCCTGAAGGGTCTAGCTTGGTCCTTTTCTCTTTGGGTATATGAATGTATACTGGACACCCAAATATCCTGAAGTGTCAAACCTCAGGCTTCACTCCGGTGAAGGCCTCCTCCAGAGTCATGTTCCTTACAGTCTTATGAGGACTTCTATTCTGAACATACACTGTAGTCATGGATGCTTCTGCCCACAAAAACATAGGTAAATGTTGATCATGAATCATTGCCTTGACTGCCTTCATAATAGATCTGTTCTTCCTCTCTGCAACCCCATTTTGTTGAGGGTTGTAAGGAACAATGAACTCCCTCTTGATCCCTACCTCAATGCAGAAATCACTAAAAACCTGGGAGATATATCCTCCTCCATTATCTGATCTCAACACTTTAATATTCTTTCCAGTTAGGTTTTCAACCTGTGCTCTATATTCCTAAAATATAGCAAGGACTCCATCCTTGGTTTTCAATAAGTAAATCCAAGTCTTCCGAGAGTGGTCATTAATGAATATCACATAGTATAGGTATCCACTTAAGGAAGAAACTATCATGGGTCCACATAAATCTGTATGAACCAAGTCTAAGATCCCCTTGGATCTACTGTCACTGCTCGAAAAGGACCTCTTGGAATTCTTTCCAAGAGCACAACCTTTGTAAATTCCATCGTGTTCAACATGGATCTTTGGAAGGCATATCACCATCTTCCCCAGAGAAAGAAGAGCTCTATAATGTAAATGAGCAAGTCTCATATGCCATAGTTCACTCAAACTAATAGAATCATGTATTACGGCATGAACTGGTCGAACAATCAATCTGTACAATCTGTCCTCTCGAACACCAATGACCCAGGAAGAATTAATACTAGAGTTCTTGTTCCATTCAAGAACTTTTCCATCAGAGAAAGCAACCTTGTAGCCTTTGTTCTCCAAGGATGAAATAGAGACAAGGTTCTATCTCATCCTAGGTACAAATAATACATCACTCAAATGGAGTGGGGTCCTATAATCCAATTTTAAGGAGGTGGATCCAACTCCCTTCATAGTATATCTCACATCATCACCAAGTACAACATGCAAATGAGATTCTTTCTCTACTAGATCTGTAAGGTTCTCTCTGTATCCAATCATATGTCTGGAAGCACCACTGTCAATCAAACAAACATCATTACTAGTAGGAACCATACTTGAGAGGGATGAAGTGAAGAAGAACTCTTCATCGTTCATGTTTGCATTTCTTGACTTCCTCTGAGGTGGTTCTAAATCAACATTAGCAGTGGAAGCATTTTTTTTTCCTTTCTTCCATGTAGGACAATTTTTCGCATAGTGGCCATACTTGTCACATCTGAAGCACTAGACCTTTGACATGTCCTTCTTTTTGTGCTCAAAAGTTGGTGCTGACTTCCTTCCTTTAAAGTTTTTGTTGAAACCTCTTCTTTTTCCTTTTATTTTCCTTGCACGAGTGGCAAGGGATTGATTTTCATCATGATGGGAACATTGCATGCCTCTAGCTGCAAGTCTGGTCTCCTCTTGAGTACAGTCCGCCCATAAACAATCAAACTTGGGCAATTTGGATCGCCTAGTGATACTTTGAATGAATGGATCCCAATGGCTTGGAAGATCATTAAGGGTAATCATGACAAGTTCTCTATCAGAGATGATTTCACCAATAGCACCGAACTAACCTCTGGTCTCTGAAATCTTTATGAAGAAGGTGGCAATTGTATTAGACTTCATCATCTTGAGATTTTGAAGTTGGTGTCTCAAGACAAGTGCTCTGTTGGTGTTGTTACTCTCAAACAAATTCTTCAAGGCATTGTACATATTCTTAGCTGTCTTCAAGTTGGATATGTGAGGGATTAAATGGTCTCTCACGGAATAGATGATGATTTTTCTGGCTTTTGCAACATTCTTCCTCCATTGTGATTTTGCTGCATCATCGTCTGATTCTGGTACAACTTCTTCAACGCACTTCATTAGTTCACTCTCTTCTAGAGTGATGAGCAATCTAGATTTCCAAGAAATGAAGTTGGTTGTTCCATCAAGCCTATCTTCCACCAAAATATGGATCACCATGGTTGTTGGAAGAGTGCAGAAATTTTAGCCTGAGTTGCAGTTGCAACAAAACAATGAATTGCAAGAAAGGTACGACGAGTTGTTGTACAAGGTCAATGCATGTGCAATAGTCTTCTTTCAAGAATGATTCTCTGATACCATGTTGGATTTCAATGTTGTTCAATTACATTTAGTTACTGAAGCATAAACCATGAAAAATAGTAGCAATAATAACCAATATCACAAGAAGAATAACCATGCATAGAGACACAAGTACAATAGAAAATGATTGTATTAAATT
Source organism: Picea sitchensis (assembly GCA_010110895.2). Taxonomy (NCBI): domain Eukaryota; kingdom Viridiplantae; phylum Streptophyta; class Pinopsida; order Pinales; family Pinaceae; genus Picea; species Picea sitchensis. Next base: position 52,184 of record SNQJ01S0098278.1, on the reverse strand, counting down.
GATGTTATTACAATGATGAGAGTTTCATATATATATAACATATGGTTACCATCCATGGAAGGATGTGTCACTTGGATAATAAGTAACTATTTATTAAGTATATTTATACGTTGTATTATAAATATTATGTCATATATTATATATATATATATGGAAGAATGTATTCCCGATGTTGTCCAAACATCAACAATTTGGACACTCCATGATAGAGAACAATGCATTTTTCCAAGACTACTCTAGAAGTGAAACAACTCTACCATAGTAACTGTATTTTGAGAATTTATATCAAATCATAACACCTGTGTATAAACTGAAGGAGTATTTTGTTCCTTTATCTATTATTGACAAAAAACTCTTTCACTTTTTCCCAATTCATCTTCCTTATTTTAGAAACCAATTTTGAAGTAAGATTGTCCCTATGTGTGGCAAATGATTTGTCTCTTGAATGATCTCTTGAGAAATGGTGAAGACATGTTGTCATGTCTTGAAGTGGGCTCATAAATTATTATATCACCTCCCTTGTTATATGGCTTCTTATTTCCTTCCATGAGTAGCAATTGACAAGAAAACCCTAGTGGACAAGAAGAGAGAAAAGAAATTTTTCTAGGGGGCAGGGGATAGGAATTTGGTAAATTTAGATGATAGAATGAGGTGGTTAGGGAGTAGGGATGAGTGTAGGAAAAATTCAGGAGGTGGGGAGGGATTTTAGGGACCTTATGGAAGTGGAGGGAGGTTTAAAGGATTAGTGAATAGGGATAAGTAATTTTTACACAGGTCTATACTCTTGGCTACCCAAAAACGCAACGATTGGAGGCAAAACATGATTTGTTTGAAAATGTATGGCCCTAAAGTTATGAGGAAATGGTTGATGATGAGTGAGAACTTATTTAACAATGAAATGAATGACATAAATGAACAATTATGGTCTTTTATATCTTTTGAAGTTGATTTCTTTTCATAGTAGTGTGGTGGCCCACACTACACCTTTCTCACTTTTGGTTGGGAAACCATGTGAAGTATAATAAACCTAAGAGACAAGTGATGTAAAGATGCATAGCACATGAATATCATTTATTTTATGAAATCCCAAGGAGAGGTGTTGAGAGCGTTTTCTCAACTTTGCATTTTCACTATGCGCCATGAGCAATATTCTTTATGGTCTTTAAAAAAAAAAAAATGCAAGAAAAACATTCTTTTCAACCCACAATTCATCATATATATATCGATCAACATCCTGATTACCCTATAAAATTATAGGGTCCTAACACCCTGGAAAAGACGTATCAATACTCCTTTAGAAGGTCAAATATCCTCATTATTTGCTTCTTAGTCCAGTAGTCACCAATGCGATCCATTTTTGGTCAACCATCATTTGATATGTCAACTTCTTTAAAGTTTATTTCTACATCCATCCATTTTGGTGGCTTAGATTCATCTAGTTTACACTCTTCTTGATGGACTTCATTGTAAGCAGGTGGGAATTTGACTTGTTCTGAGGATTCATGGTTATCATGCTTTAACAACTTCAATACATATTTTACTTGTTTCTCTATCTCTTGGTGGTCCTTGCTCCATCTGGATATTTATCTAAGACAAATTTATGTTTCCTTGTGAATTCGACATGTGGTATGAATCCTTTAATTATGGCATGATATGAAATTACAAGTCGAGGTCGACCCTATGTCAACCTGTGCTTTCCCTTTTTGTTTATTTTATTTTGGTTCCTTATTGTTTAATGCAATCTCTTATTTATTTGATTGCATTAGTCAAGTTGGTTTCTGCAGGGTTAAAAACAAAATGTTTGATGAAGTTTTCTCTGAGGTCCTTCTAGGTGAAGTTTTCTCTATTTGATTCTTCTATTTTATACCATTTATAAGGGAGATCATACAATGTATTAAAAAACAAGTGAGGCCAAACCTTTTTTCCTTGTACCAAATGTTTCTCCATTCTCTCTCAAAGTATTTGGCATGGGTGAGAGGATCAAATCCTAGTTTAAAGTTGGGAATATTTGTTGTGGTTGATAGATTCTTCCCCCTGAAATGTTTGCTGAAGTATTTAGTCGCAACAATCCATGTCTATAGTGGGGATGCATGTGTATCCCACCATCTCTTAGCTTATCTTGCGAATGACTGCACCAAGCTCTATAATTGACCATGCTCTCCCATAATCTTAGATACCTCATCGACATGCATCGATGGGGATTCTATTTCCTTGAATCATAATGGTTTGGTTGAGATCGGCTTAAATTTGGTGGGTATTAGAGTCAAATTATGTTTATTTTTTTCTCATATATAGAAGGTACCACATGAACTGAGAATCACGATTGAAAATTATCTTGAGGGATGGCTTTGATTGACCAACATTATTTGGATTTTGATTTAGAGTTTTCTATCTACCACTTTTATATTTTAGTGTCTTAGTTTTGGTTTATGAATCGATATAATTGACCCCTTGGTCCTCTTCCCAAGGTTTCATCGACGCAATTGCCAGAGATACTACAACAAATGGCTTTTAGGTCAACAAAATGATATCTTAGGGGCCCCAATGCTACTGATGGTTCGTTAGTCTGAGTCCCAGTTTGAGTTTTATCGTGAGTTTCAACTGACCTCCTCAAGCCATTTAGGGACATGTGGTCAATTTTGTCTGGGGGCATAAAATCCAAACCGAGTAGCATAAATAACTTCTGTAAGCTACAAAAAGTTTATTTGTCCAAGGCCTAAGTTTATTTGGAATGATAGTGTATGAGCCCCAATAGCTAAAACCTGGTGCTCTGGATCCAATGAAACTAACGGTTCATGCATCCAAGTCCCTGTTTGAGTTTTATCAATAGTTGCAACTCAACTTCTCAAGCCATGCAAGGACATGTGTCCAATTTGGCTTGAGGGCATAAAATCCAAACTAATTAGCATAATGTTGTTCTGTAAGGTCTCACATGTATGTTTGGCCAAGGCCCATGTGACTACACTAGAAAAAAATGCCTGACAAAGTGTTCTTGAAAATCAATCTCATCTTCAAAAATTGCTCTATGCCTCATTGACCAAAACCCTAGTGACCAAGATACTCTACCAAATGTCTTTTCGGTCGATGGAATGATATCTTAGGGGCCCCAATAGATAAATACAAATTCTCTTAATCCAATGCAACTGATAGTTCGTGCATATGAGTCTCATTTGAGTTTTATCATGAGTTGCAACTCACCTCCTCAAGCCATTTAGGGACATGTGGTCAATTTAGTCCGAGGGTATAAAATCAAAACCGAGTAGCATAATAGAATTTCGTAAGCTCCCAAAAGTCTATTTGGCCAAGGCCCATGTGACTACACTAGAAAAAAACACATGACACAATGTTCTTTAAAATCGACCTCCTCATCAAAAATTGCACTATGCCTCATTGACCAGAATCCTAGTGTTGGAGATACTCCAAAAAATTGTTTTTTGGTCGATGGAATGAAAGCATAAGAGCCCCAATAGCTGAAACCTGGTCCTCTGGAACCAATGAAACTAATGGTTCATGCTTCTGAGTCCCGGTTTGAGTTGTATTGATAGTTTAAACATGACTCCTCATGCCATTCAAGGACATGTGGCCAATTTGGTTGGAGGGCATAAAATCCAAACTGAGCAGAATAGTGTTGTTCCGTAAGCTTCTACATGTATGTTTGGCCAAGCCCCATGTGAATACACTATAAAAAAGGCTCGATAGAGTGTTCTTGAAAACCAGGCTCATCTTAAAAAATTGCACTATGCCTCATTGACCAAAACCCTAGTGCTGGAGATACTCCAACAGATGGTTTTTCAGTCGACAGAATGATACTGTAGGGGCCCCACTAGCTGAAAATAAGTACTCTTAATCTAATGCAACTAATGGTTCGTGCATCTAAATCTTGGTTTGATTTTATCGTGATTTGTAACTTGCCTCCTCAAGCCATTTAGGGACATGTGGTCAATTTGGTCTAGAGCATAAAATCCAAACCGAGTAGCATAATAGACTTTTGTAAGCTCCCGCAATTCTATTTGGCCAAGGCCCACATGATTACACTAGCCAAAAACACCCTATATAGTGTTCTTTAAAATCAAACTCTTCTTCATAAATTGCACTATGCCTTATTGACCAAAATCCTAGTGTTGGAGATACTCCAAAAAATTGTTTTCCAGTCAATGGAATGATAGTATAGGAGCCCTAATAGATGAAACATGGTGCTCCAGATCTAATGCAACTGATAGTTCATGCATCTGAGTCCTGGTTTGAGTTTTATTGATAGTTTCAACTAGCCTCCTCAATCCATTGAAGGACATGAAGCCAATTTGGTCTGAGGGCATAAAATCCAAACCAAGCAAGATAACTTTGTTCCGTAACCACCCGCATGTATGTTTGGCCAAGGCCCATGAGACTACATTACAGAAACATGCTCGACAAAGTGTTCTTGAAAATATTTCCCATTCTTTGATTGGAATGAAATCAGTAGGTCCCCATGCAGCCTTGATATTCTTCAACAAAACACAAGTCCTAGGCATAAAATCCAACTCAATCACCATGGTCGGTGTTATATCTACATGTGCATATTTATTAGCTCTGGAAAAAGGTAAGACTATCCATGGAATGAAAAAATTGTTGGTTATTCCTAGACTCACCATTCCCATGAAATCACAACATTATTCAATGAAATGTAGGTTATGCTAGGAATAAAACCCAACTCAATCACTGTGCTTAGTGTGATGCCCACATTTTTGGATTAATTAGCTTTGGAAAATGGTAATTAGATACATGGTTATCCAATAAAAATAGGATTTGAATTTAATGTTGTTGTCGGCAATGGTATTATAGAAATGTAAAGCAATTATTGTTGGTTTGGATACATTATTAAACCATTGTTTGTAATTAAATGTAACAAGAACTTACTCCGTGGTGACTTGGTGAGGTTCCTCAACTTGTCAATGACATGAGCCTTGATAATACCCAAAATAAAATATTCCAACACCATAATCAAACATAATGCATGCAACAACTTGCATCCATGGTTATTCCCTTTACATACAAGAAAATAAATGTATGACTCTAGAATAGAGGAGAGTCAAGGTGACATCCAACTTCTAATTGTCAATCAGAATGAGAAATTTAGAGAAAATATGGATAAGAATTAAGGCACAATGTTATGAATTCTATCAAAGGTTATCCTTTTGACAAGTGAATTTAAATGTTATGAATGTTATCAACGAATATCCTTTAGAGCCATGGTCATTATGAATGTTATCAACGAAGATCTGATGATGAACCAATATTTTACCTATTTATATCATATTGCAATATTTATTTTCTCATGTGTGACTAAATGTTGGCACCTACTTGAAACTTGTCCTCCTTCCTATGTTATTCATGTTTGGACTTGTATTTTTCTAGACTCTTAAATAACATATCTTTCATGATTGTACATATGGATGAATTTGTTGGAATTGGTGGCCTAGAAGGCAAATATATGTCATTGTATTTGTTACTCCCTTCTTTTCTTTGATCACTAGATGAAAGTTTTGTAGGAAACCCCTTCCAACAATATTGTCTTCTTTTGTTGGGGCATGCTTTGTGCCTACAAATATTGTAGAAGTTGACAATTGATATGAATTATTATTTTATTGCCCATGATATCATGCTTCCATTTCTTAACCACTTGCGCCAATTCCCAAATCCCTTTGTCATAAGTGTAATGATTCAATGTGGAATCTTAGACCTTTTGTTGATTGATAACATATTGATTTTCCTCTTTTCAGCATGGTTCCCATTGTAGAGGGTGATGCATCAACTTAACTCAAATGGTTGTCTCAAGTTTTGAAGTGGAAATATTGGTGCATTGTTGATTTTATGCTTCAACTTATCAAAAGAACATTGTTGTGCTTCTTCCCAAGCGAAAAAATGTATTTTTTAGGTCAACACATGGAGTGGGGTTGCTATTTTGGAGAAATAAGAAACGAAATTCCTCATTTACTGAGTTTCCCCAACAAAGATTCCTACCTCATGTAAATTCCTTTGTGTAGGCCATATATTATTGTGTCTACTTTTCTTTGATTAATATTGAGTTCACACCCTCCCACTACATAATCCAAATAGATTGAGGCCTTAGACAAATTCAAAGTCTCACAGAGAGATTTATCCCATAGAATCAAATCTCACAAAGAAATTTTATCTCATAGAATCAAAGTCTCATAGAGAGATTTTATCCCATAAATCAGAGCTTTGTTTTGAAGATACTTTCAAAGGAAACTAATAAATATTTTCATATATATATGTATGTGACAATGACCCTTTATATTCTTAGAGGGTTCACTTAAATAAGGGGAAATAAACAAAAAATTTCAATGTTGGGCCGACCTTTAATGATTACCTAAGTTTGGTTCAAATTGAAGTTCTAATTTTGAGTTGGAAGAGAAATTTAGGGCCAACCCCTTGAGGAAGGTTATGTGCTTGTGTTGAATCTCTTATTCCCATGTGTAAATGGATAATGGTTCTTTGGTTTCTTAATTGGTAAAGAAGGTAATTCCTTGGATGGTTTTGTGGGCTCTTGATTTTGATACGACGTTATCTCATATTGAAGCCCACATTCCCACATGTGAAGGAAGATGTTCGGTCTTTCTTACATGCTTGGTGAAGGAAACCCTAGCCCACTTGAAGAAATATTGAAGATTGTATAGTTGATTTTGAGAATAAAAGAGAGCATTGAAGGGCCTTTGGAGGCTAGATGTTGCACCAAAGCCCTCTTTTCCCCTCATTTGAGAAAATTTTATTCAATCATCTTGTGTTATACTTAGGCACATTTTTTTGAGATTGATCTAGTGGATCTTTTCTCTTTATTTTTGGTGGATGTTTCCTGAAAATGGGTTTTCTTAATTCTATGCAACTTATCTTAAGAATTTTAGTTATGTTGAATGTGATGTTTCTTGGGATATCTTGGTGAATTTTCTATTAGAGTAATAGTTGCATGTTAAATTTGTCTCCTTGAACAATCTTGAAACCATAAGGAAGGATTGAGAGTGATCATCCCCTTCCCTTGTTTTACCCATCTTAACTCATTGAAGCATTCAAGGTTTTCCTTAATGGTTAGGATTGGCTATCCTCTTAAGGATTTTCTTGGCTAGGTTTTAGTTCTAGGGATTAGAAGTGGCTAGCCCCCTAGGGTTTAAAACATAGTCTTCTTGATCTTGTGCTAGTAGCTCTTAAAGGGATAGGATGAGACCTAGTGTTTATGAGGGGATAAACTCTAGGTTTTTCTCTCCTAGGAGGTTGACCTAGGCTTACGAGGTGATAATCCTATGATAGACTTTCAAGTCTTATTTTTCGCTCAGTCTCCATTGAAGAGATACATTAACTCCATATTCCCAATGAAAAGACATTGATCTTGAGACCTTCGAGTACTTTATTCAGTAGTCTAAATCTACCCAAACGCATTTTTCTTGGACTTAACTCTCCACATTGATATTCCTTGCACTAAGTCCTTGCAATATTAATTGAGGGAAACCCCCTTCAGTTGGAGGAACGATGGCTTGAAGTGAAAGATGGTTAGTGAGGTGACCAGGGCCTTCCCTCTAAGTTATGCATGATTTCACTTGATCTTTCAGACTTTAGCTCAACAATTGTGAGTTCATGTGATAACACACCCGAGACATATCCTAGTGATCCTAAACCTCATTATACAAGACCCCCTTTAGCATTGGAAGTTAGTCCTCCTCCTCAACCAACCTTGCCTAAGACAAATGATATAGATTTAAATATTGATATGGCTAGTATCTTAGCAAAGGTTAATGTACCTGTCCCTTTCAGTATTGATATTGTATTTTTTTTTAAATACCTACAAAATAGTCGCTATTGTGACGTCTTGGAGTGCCACTCCCATAGAAACCACATTGGAGATGATACCTCTTAATGTCACTCTTGCCACCTCCAAGATGTCATTCTTTCCATGTCCAAGAGTGTCGCTCCCATAGAAACCACGCCGGAGTTGATACCTCTCCACGTCACTCTTGCCACCTCCAAGATGTCTCTCTTTCCACCTCCATAACGTCTCTCTTTCCACCTCCAAGACGTCTCTCTTGACACCTCCAAGAGATCTCTCTTTCCACCTCCAAGATGTCGGTCTTGCCACCTCCAAGAGTGTCTCTCCCATAGAAACCACATCGGATCGGATACCTCTTAATGTCTCTCTTGCCACCTCCAAGACGTCTCTCTTTCCACCTCTAAGATGTCGGTCTTTCCACCTCCAAGACATCGCTCTTGCCACCTCCAAGTCATCTCGTTTTCCACCTCCAAGATGTCGGTCTATGCACCTCCAAGACGTCTCTCTTACCACCTCCAATATGTCGGTCTCATGACGACTATATGGGGTTTTGACAGTCAAATCCAAGATGACACGTGTCTGCATGAAAGGTCGCAATAACGACAATATCTATGTCATTGGAAAAGTGACATCATGTGAAATTCCATTTGAGGGGGTTCATTGTTTATGGTTCTCCCGACAATATAAAGTGGCAATTGCATCAAACGCATCGTCGAAATTTGACTCAAATGTACTAGTGTTTTGAAGAATTTTGATTGTACATGTGTATATAATGCATTGAGGATAATGCATAAATAAGGGAGAGGGGAATGTAATACCCCTAGGTTCTAAATTTGTATATGTGTATATCTTTTTATAGGCCACTGAGCTAGCTTAGTTTTTGCGCCAAATTTCCTCTGTGGTATTAGATTAGAGATTTTTCATTTTGAAAGGATGTTGATCATATCAATGTACATTGTAATCATACTCATGACATTAATAAAATACATCACTTTTTTAGACCAATTCAAACAAAAGAGTATGGTGGGATAGGATTCCATGAAAGAGAAATGGGGCTAGGGATTGTGAAAAGGGGATAAGTAAAGAGGGATTAAGCCATGGAATATAATAATATATTCCCAATTCCTAAGACTAATAATTATTCCATGAATATATCCTAATATTGAAAAAGGTGCAATGAATTTCAAAGTGAAGAAAGAAAGGAGTTTTTTATGTGCCTTTTCTCAAGTTTAATCCATGCATGCATAAACTTTGGACTTAGTAAAAAATCCACTCCATTCCACTCTACCAGTCCATTATTATGGTTAACATAGCAGGTGGTGTGTGAGTTAGTGTAATGTCCCTAATATGAACCCTTTGTAGTTATACATATAGGTTGGTGAGTAGTTGGTACCGATTGTAAATGTAAATGTACATATAGGTTGGCGAGCCATTGGAACTAGTTTTTGGTCCCGCCTGCATGTCCATAGTGTGTAGGGAATTCTTTTTAAATAAAGGGTGTGGAAATTTAATAGTGTTTCACATACCTAAGTAATTACATGAAATTTTTCATTAATGGAAGGGTGTGCACATTCATAGTGTTGCACATACTTGAGGAAGTGCATGGGAATTACCTAGAATTGTGCATCATACTAAGTTATATGTGTGTGTGTGTGTGGATATATATCTATTGGGCTGGAGAGCCTGTGTGGTTATGAGGCTGGTGATCTAGGATGCAAAATAGGATAGTGCGCCTATCCATGTAAATGTAATAATACTTAAAGTTATTAATAATATCACATCGTTGGGCACAAACATATTACGCAAAAAGAAACAGGGGATAACTCCACCAGAAAAAGGGAAAAATGGGAGACTTAAGTCTTAGGGAATATTTTATTAATATTTCCAAAAGATATATGTTATGGATATTTATTTTACCCTAAGTTCCCAAGGGAAGGGAATGCATGAACAAGTGGATAAAGCTACTTCTAAAGATGACAAGTGTCTAGTTTAAGGAATGCAATAAATATTGTTGGGCTTAGTGTATTTTGGAGGATGGTTATTCATTTTATCATAGGAAAAAATGGTTGGAGGGTCTCGAAAATTTGGCTATTACCTTATCTGCAGAGAATATATTGTAAGGGGTTTTATGTTCTATAACTAAAGTGAAGTTGTCGAAGAGGCAGGTTGTAAGTCCCTTGAGTAGTCTCTTTAGGTGAGATATTTGTTGTTGAAGAGGAGGGTTGTTAAGCCCATGATCATTCTCTCTAGGAGACAACTTTGTTGGGAATTGTTCCCTCGTGTGTTGGGAATTAGATGTTGTGCTAAGAGACTTCCTATCTGACCTATTGATGGAACACTAGAAGGGAAGTGAGGAAGCCGAGGGAATGTTGAATAGAGAATGGACATACTTCCTTAGGTGGGATAGGTGCATGGAGAATGAGATATTGTATGATAGTTTCAACATTGGCACCTTGGATTGAGAAATTTTGTTGAGTATTAGACCTTAACCTATCACTAGGAACCCTTTTTCCCTGGTGGAGTTAAGTACCATCTTGGGGGTGACTTGTCGCTGAAATTTAATGAGAAACAAATTCTATGGCTAGGAGGAATGTCTAAGTTCTGCGCGTAGTTGTTAACTTTCATAAAAGATATGTGTTATTTATTTGCTTGTCTCGTTTAGTGTGTTATTATTTATCTATGTTTGACATGGGTTAATTCTTATATGTTGTCACATATAAGTAATTGTTGTTATTTTTTCTAATGTTTCTTTCACATGTAAGTGTGGTGTTGATAGTCATTATTTTAGCTATACCTGTGTATGACAATTATTGATAGTTTTTTTTGTTAAGTTATCCTTTGATATTGGTCCCGAGTCTCCGAGGAAAGGTTTAAATGGTCTTGTGTGCAAGAAAAGTAGCATGTGTTCATAGGAGGCTAGAAATATTGTGTGCAAATAGGGAAATATACCCCGGGCACAAGGAAATCAGAATTGGCCTGTGACATTAGGATGGACGAATGCACAATAGTGTTGTGTGATCACTATACTCATCTGTAGTTTTTTTGAATTACTTCCACTGCTTAAAGTTGTGTTAAAAGGATAAGTTTATTGTGGCCCGACTCAATTTGAGGTTGAAAATGTTACTTAAAGTGATATTGCATACACTAGTGTTTAATATAGAATCTACATAGTGGATTTTCAGAGTAGCATTGTTTACTATTATGTTGGGTGATGTTATAGTATAGTTGGATTAGAGCTACAAAATTTGAGATTGTGTGACGTGGCCCATCCTGGGAGGATGGGGATGTTGCATTTTGGTATCATATCTATTGGTTCAACACTGAACTTATATGGGTGAGAGACAAACAAGAAGCAATAGAGATCTAGTTTTGAACACTGAGCTTGTATGGGATGAGTTATACTTAAGCAAAAAAATGGATTTGTAGGTGGCCAAATTCAGAATTTCAGCGTGACCATGATGCACATAAGATGAGAATGCAAAAGTGTACATGCTAAATTTTCGACATTCTGGGGTGTGACACTAGAAATGTGAAGTAAACAAGAGTGCACGGGTGTGGGCGCTAAAACATTGGGGCTACGCAGAACCAAATTGTGGTGCATGTGCAATATTGATACGTAATGTATATGTCAAATATTGACATCCCACATTGATACATGTTGAATTCTAGTTCACACACGGGCTTCAAAAGGAAGGATTCAGAGAAAATGATGCAGATGTTTCATGAAGTTATCTCATGAATTTGTCTAACAAATCTTGTTTCCTGCACATTTTGAAAAATTATCAGTGATTAGAGTAGGGCATAATTTACATAGAAAATTCAAGAACCATGGAAGATGTGTAGAGTAATTACAATCCTCATGATAAATTTTGATATTTGTATGTCTGTTTGGGTGTTGATGGTACAAAATCCAAGGCAGAGCGCATTAACTTGGTAGAAACCATAAAGGGAACCATAAAGGGACTGCAAAAATATGTCCAAAGATATAAATTTGATCATGAAATGATTATGAAAGCCAAGGAGCAGGAAGATGAATCCAATGTCAAATTGATGCAAATATTGGACATAATAGAAAATAAAATGGATAAGGAGACACAAACAAGTAGGTTTATAAGTCCCAGGTCTCATGATGAGAAAAAAAGAGAGAAGAAAGAAGGATGAAGATGAAAAGACTGGGTTGATGGGCAAGAGTAAGTACTTCTACCTACATAATTATTATGTTTAGGAAGAATGGAGAATTTCTATATATCAACTAAAAGGAAAAGCATCAATGTGGTGGGATCTGTTTGTATAGGTATAACACATTGATGAGAAGAAGGTTGCTTGGAGGGAATTCAAGAGGTACTCTAAAAAGAAATATTTAACTAAGAGGTACTATGATAAGAAAATGGAGTTATTCGAACTTAATCTTGGGAGTATAATTGTATATTAGTATGAAATAATATTCTTATAGATGTTGAAATATGTCGCATTAATCAAGGATGAGAAAGTTAAATTTCAGAGGTACCTGAGTGGGTTTCCATTATTTATTAGTGATAATATACAATATGATGAACCAAAGACATTGGAGGAAAGTATAAGGAGATATAAATGTCTCTATGATCAACAAAGGGGAAGACCAACTTTCCAAAATTATTGGGAAGATAAGATGAAAATCAAATTGGATCAAAGGAAGAAGGGGGATAATATACCATTTTTTAGAAAGCATGCGCAAAGACAATCAACTCTCAAGGAGCCAAGAATGACAAAGATAGTGGGGAGAAATCCATGGAAACAATTTATTAAATGTTGGAGTTGTGGAAAAGATCATATGCACAACAATCTCCTTCAAAGAAGTGATTAAGAGAGGACTACACATAGTGTTCAACAAGTTGCGATAGTTGAAGACATGGGTAGAAATGTGCCTAGGATTTATGTAGCCTTGGATAACAGGCAATATTATTTTTAGTCGCACATTATTGAAGTGGAAGGTAATATTAATGACCAAGCCATTGTTATTTTAATTGATTCGGGAGCTAGTCATAGTTAACTAGATACTAAGATGGTGGAAAGATTCCAATTAAGGAGAAGCAAGCTTGGAAAATATTGGTTGGTGCAGTTAGCTACAAGAGAAAAAAGGAAAACTAATGAGATGACTAAGGAATGTCCTATGGATATGAATGGACTGTGCACAAATATCAATTTGAATATTGTAGCTCTGGGCTCATATGATTTGCTCATTGATATGGATTGGTTGGAATAGCAACATGTTGTCTTGGAATTTTACAATAAGGAATTCACTTTCTTGGATGAGGAAGGAAATTGAAGAACAGTTAAAGTAATTCCAAGATATGTAACTATCAAAGGAATTTCAACATTTCAATTGAAGAAAATCTACATGAAAGGATGACAATTATTTGTAGCACACATGTTAGAGGCACCAAAGGATAAAGTGTCAATTCTTGACGACTGTGCAATACTAAAATAATTTGAGGATTTCTTTAAATATATATCGGGGTTGCCACCAAAGATAGATATTTATTTCTCTATAAATATGATGATGGGAGTAGCACTTGTATCCACCTATAGGATGATTATGCCATAATTGAAGGAGTTGTAGAAGTAGCTTGAAGAGCTTATGAAGAAGGGGTATATATGCCCAAGTGTGTCACCTTGGGGTGCCCCAGTATTGTTCATGAAGAATAAAGATGGTAATATGATACTTTATATCAACTTCAGTTAGTTGAACAAGGTAACAGTAAAGAACAAGTATCCTTTACCAACGATAAATGACCTCTTTGATCAATTGTGGGGAACACACATATTTTCAAATATTGATCTCTGATATGGATATCACCAAGTGAGATTAAGGAAGAAGACATCATCAATATTGTCTTTGGAAAAAGGTACAAACATTATGAGTGCACAGTGGTGCCATTTCGGTTGTAAAATGCACTAGATGTATTCATCTGTTTGATGAATGTAGTTTTGAGAGAGTACTTCGATAAGTTTGCCAATGCATTTCTGGATGACATATGTATTTAATCAAGGTCTAAAGAAGAGCATGATAAAAAATTGAGGATGGTACTGCAAGTATTGACGGAGCATCAACTTTATGAAAAGTTGAGAAAGTGCACATTTTACTAGCGATAGATTCATTTTTGGGGTCATATCATTTCCAAGGAAGGAATAGTTGTGGATCCAAAAAATATAAAATCCATTGAGGAATGGTCAACACCAAGAAATATCGTAGTGGTAAGTTCCTTTATGGGACTTTCATGTTATTACAAAATGTTTATTGAAGGACTTTCAAAGATTACACATCCAATTACATCCTTGTAAAAGAGTTTTCAACACATGAAAAGTTTGTTAACAAGTGTGCCAATTTTTAGAATTGTTGATTCAAATGTAGAATTTGTTGTGTGCATGGACACATGCAAGGAAGGGCTCTATGGATTCCTTAGTCATAATGGACATGTGGTATGCTACAAATCATGAAATTTAAAAGATCATGAAAGGATATATGCTACTCATGAATTAGAATTGGCATCCATAGTGCATCCCTTGAATATGTGGAAAAACTATCTTATGGGTGAAATATTTGAGCTGAGGACATAACATATATTTGGAAAACCAAGATTAAATGCTAGACAAAGAAGGTGGTTAGAATTCCTCAATGAGTATGACTTTGTCATAAAGCATATCATAGGAAAAGAGAACAAGGTGGATGGCGTACTCAGCAAGAGCATGCATGAGATGCATGCTACAATCGTTAGCATGCACACATTCGATTTGAGTGACAAAATTTTAGAAGTTTCCAAATCAAATCAAAACTATGTGGACATAAAGGAGAACTTACAAAAAAGGTATGTCGGAACAAAAGTTTGAAGGTTATGGGATAAGATATCCTCATGTATAGGAGAAGAGACTATATGCCAAATGATGAGGAATTTAAAAGCGTGATATTGTCAGAGATGCATAAAGTTCCTTATGTGGGAAATCCAAGGTATGTGAATAAAATTGTTGCAGTCAAGAAGTACTACTATTGGTCAGGAATGAAAAAGGAAGTCGATGATTTTATTGCTAGATGTCTTGAATGCCAAAAAGGTCAAGGATGAGCATAAAAATTAAGTTGGTTTGCTAGAGTCTTTTCCCATTCCTGGGTGGAAGTGGGAAGTTGTGACCATGGATTTCATAAATAAGCTACCTAGGACTGTTAAGAAACATGATTCTATTATGTTATTGGTGGACAATATTACTAAAGCTTCCCATTTTTTTTTGGTGAAGTCAGCACCAAGGAAACAAACATTGCTGAAATTTACTTACAAGAAATTGCTAGGTTGCATGGTGTACCTAAGACAATTGTGTCTGACAGAGATTCCAAATTCACCTCAAACTTTTGGAAATGTATATTCAAAGTATTTGGAACAAATATGAACTTTAGCATATCTTATCACCCTAAGATAGATGGACAAATAGAGAGGGTAAATTGAGTGATTGAAGATATTCTCAGGATGTATCTGATGGATAAAAAATAAAAATGGGAAGACTACCTTCACTTGGTAGATTTTTCTTACAAAAATGGGTATCAAGAATATTTAAAGATGATCCCATTTGAAGCACATTATGGTAGAAAGTACAACAAACTAGTGATTTGGGACAACCCATCATACCACACAGTAGTTGGGATAGATCTTGTTCAGGAAATGGAAGAGAAAATGGTAAAGATAAGGAAGAATTTAAGGGATACTTAGCACATGTAGAAAATATGCATAGATAAAGGAAGAAACCACAAATAATTTAAAGTGGGAAACCATGTGTTCTTGAAATTTAAATCTAGGTGCAACTCCCTGAAGTTGGGGAGGTGTTCTAGGTTGGAAACGCATTGTTGTGAGCCATTTGAAATCCTAGAGAGGATTGGTTCTATCTATTGAAATTACTAATACAACTGAGAGGGGGGGGTGAATCAGTTGTCTTTGAGCTTAAACAATCTTAACAATATCAAAACATTCTTAATCTTTCTTCAAGTGATCATCAACATTATACAGCATATAGACAGTAAAAGTACAAGACATCAGTCACACATCAGATATACACAGAGACATATTTTCACGAGGAAACCCATAAAGGGACAAAACCTCTTCTTCTTCGAAATGATAGGCAGTCTTTTAAGTTATGTACATCATCTTTAATTGAGCACCAACTCAATGTGAGGCTACTACCTCTGGTTTACAAGCTGCAACTTGTTTGAGAGCACCAACTCTTTGGTTTCTCTAGCACCCACTAGAAGGAAGCACCAACTCTCTATATGTTCCAGCACCAACTGGATGGAAGCACCAATGTATAGTTACAAAGGCTCCAACATGTATAACAAAGAACACTTGTTCTCCCTTGCACCACCCTGCCACCCTAGCTTCTCTGGCTGCAACCAGATGGAAGCTACAACTTCTTGTGTTCAAGCTCCCACTTGAACCTCTGAGGACAACAGTCCTCCTGAACACCTCCCAACCTCCCTAGAATATTAATGAATAAATAAGAAGTCAACTATGAAGATGAATCAATTCTTACCAATCTTTCTTTGTTCTATAAATTTGGTCTTCTACAAACTATTCTTATGTTATTCCCTTCCTCTATTTGTTCAGCAGGTATGCTCTACATCAACTCGTTCTGTCATTTTGCTCTGCTTCAACTTCTCTTTATCATATTTTACTCTTCTCTGAGTTTCATCTCACACTATGCATATTCTCCATCTCACTCTGCACAGTCTGATTTTCCCTTTCTTACAGTTTTAGTCTTTTCTCATACAGAACAACCAACCATCCACAGTCTATCCCATTTTCTTTTATACACGTATCCACGGTGGTTGCACTTCTCATTTCCTTCGGCAAAAGAAAGAAAATTGTCCGAGCAATTGAAATGCCAACTGATTCGCAATCATGAGTCTGTTTCACTAATAGATTCGTAACTGAGGAGTTAACTGTGAGAGAGAACAGTAACCTTCCGATCATACTCCAATTTATCTATATCGTTGGATGAATTTTATTGACATTCCTTTAAATCGGGTTTTGGCATTTCGACAATCCTGTGTTAAGTGTCTTGAAACTTCATTTCACGATCTCTGAAGTTCCAATATAGAACTTTTCTGCACTATCTCCTTACCGAATATGACTATGGTCATAACCAAGCGCCTATGCAAAAAGCGCTTTCACGATTTCTCATTTCGTGATTTTCAACACTATGCTCTGTTGACCCCAAGTCAGCGAAATTTTGATCACTTGCCACATGTCCTATGATTCCATGGTCCAGATATGATCTTGATTCAACGACTACGATTGAATCATGATTTCGTGATTTCAGCATTCTTGATGCATTGGGTTCTTTTCCTCTCCATGTCGCGATTCGCGAAACTCCGATATGGAGTTAGATCAATGGTTCAGATATGATCTTGATTGAACAGCTGCGATTGAATCGCGATTTTGCGATTTTGGCATTCTTGTTGCATTAGGTTCTTTGCCTCTCGATGTCGCGATTCACGAAACTCCGATATGGAGTTAGATCAATGGTCCAGATCTAATCTTGACTTAATGGTTGCGATTAAATCACGATTTTGCATATCGTGATTTCGAAGTTCTTATTACATTGTTTATTTGACATCTCCAACACGCGATCCTCGAAACTATGACATGGACTGGAATCAACGGTCTAGATTCAACCTTGATCTGACGGCTCAGATTAAGTCGCAATTTCGCATATCGCGATTTCATGATTCTTGATGTTAATATTATTTGATCTCTTCAACAATCGATCCATGAAACTCCGACATGGACTCAGATCAACGGTCCAGATTCAACCTTGATCTGACGGCTGATATTAAGTCACAATTTTTCATATCGCGATTATGCCCGCTTCTCCTTGTACCTTAAAGGACGTGCGGGTTCTTCTTGATCCAACGATGGTCTGATCCTGCGCTTGGATCTAACGCCTGAGATTTATCCTCCTCTTCAATGATCACTTCTTGTCTACATTCATATCTGACGACCCTCATTCTATTGAGAATTTTGAATGGGATCCAACGATCAGAAATTCTTCTCAAACTTTACGAGTCCCTCCTCTTCAATGCGCTCTTCTTGTCGATCTGACGGCTCTCATTCTTTCGAGATTTTGAAGGGGATCCAACGATCAGAAATGGATTTCATCGTGCCTGATCAACAGTTGAGATCAATCCTCGATTTGATGACTGAGGATTGTTGTGTTTAGACAATTGTTGCATTGTTGGTCTTCCTGAACTTTTCTTCTGTTTGCCTATCTATTACTCATGCCATCTTGACTGTTGTACTTGCCATCAATGACAAGAATTCGTTGTCTGTTAAATATTTTCCATTCGCTGTCTATTAAATATTTGCCAACAATCTCCGCCTTTGGCATTGATGGAAACATAAGAACCCACATGCATTCAGACTCTCCTCTCCTCTCGAACTCTTTTCTCCCCCTTTGACATCAATGTCAAAGAAGAAACATTCTTCCCCTGATCTTGTTGCAAAACATACTCCCCCTGTTGACTATAAGCATCTTGTAAATACACCAGATATTCAATAAGTACTCCCCCTGACTAGGTGAATAGATTAGACACAACATATTATAACCCCCAACATTTGATGAAGATATCCAAAAGGGGTCGCTGCTAATGGTTTAGTAAAGATATCAGCAATCTGTTCTATAGAAGGTATATAATTCAGTTGAACAATTATGTTTGTAACTTTTTCTCTGAGAAAATGGTACTTGATTGGAATATGCTTAGTCTTGGAATGAAGAACATGATTCTTGGAGACACTAATGGCACTAGTGTTATCACAATGAATTGGAATGGGATCAGTGTAATTTACCTTCAGATCTGCAAGAGTTTGTGTCATCCATAAAATTTGTGT
>SNQJ01S0098278.1:8695-33454 GCA_010110895.2 Picea sitchensis | reverse complement strand
TCCTCCCGAGCACCTCCCAACCTCCCTAGAATATTAATGAATAAATAAGCAGTCAACTATGCAGATAAATCAATTCTTACCAATCTTTCTTTGTTCTGTAAATCTGGTCTTCTACAAACTATTCTTCTGTTCTTCTCTTCCTCTGTCTGTTAAGTAGGTACACTCTGCATCAACTCATTCTATCATTCTGCTCTACTTCAACTTCTCTTTATCATATTTTACTCTTCTCTGAGTTTCATCTCACACTGTGCATATTCTCCATTTCACTCTGCACAATATGATTTTCCCTTTCTTACAGCTTTATTCTTTTCTCATACAAAACAACCAACCATCCACAGTCTATCTCATTTTCTTTTATACACGTATCCACGGCGATTGCACTTCGTATTTCCTTCAACAAAAGAAAGACAATTGTCCAAGCAACTGAAACGCCAATTGATTCGCAATCATGAGTCTGTTTCGCTAACAGATTCGTAACTGAGGAGTTAACTGTGAGAGAGAACTGTAACCTTCCGATCATACTCCAATTTATCTGCGTCCTTGGATGAATTTTATTGACATTCCTTTAAATCAGGTTTTCGCATTTCGACAATCCTGTGTTGAGTGTCTTGACACTTCATTTCGCGATCTCCGAAGTTCCGATAAAAAAATTTCTACACTAGATCCTTCCCGAATATGAATATGGTCATAACCAAGCGCCTATGCAAAAAGCACTTTCGCGATTTCTTATTTCGTGATTTTCGACACTACGCTCCGTTGACCCCAAGTTAGCGAAATTTTGATCACTTGCCACATGTCCTATGATTCCATAGTCTAGATCTGATCTTGATTCAACGGCTACGATTGAATCACGATTTCGTGATTTCGGCATTCTTGATGCATTGGGTTCTTTGCCTCTCCATGTCGCGATTCGCGAAACTCCGATATGGAGTTAGATCAACGGTTCAGATCTGATCTTGATTCAATGGCTGCGATTGAATCATGATTTCACGATTTCAACATTCTTGTTGCATTGGGTTCTTTGTCTCTCGATGTCACGATTCGTGAAACTCCGATATGGAGTTAGATCAATGGTCCAGATCTGATCTTGACTTAACGGCTGCGATTAAATCGCAATTTTGCATATCGTGATTTTGAAGTTCTTGTTGCATTGTTTCTTTGACATCTCCAACATGCAATCCTCGAGACTCTGACATGCACTGGAATCAACGATCCAGATTCAACCTTGATCTGATGGCTCAGATTAAGTCG
This sequence comes from Picea sitchensis, assembly GCA_010110895.2. Lineage (NCBI taxonomy): Eukaryota > Viridiplantae > Streptophyta > Pinopsida > Pinales > Pinaceae > Picea > Picea sitchensis. The sequence continues at coordinate 32,203 of SNQJ01S0098278.1, read as the reverse complement.
CGATTTTGCATATCGCAATTTCGCGATTCTTGATGTTAATATTATTTGACCTCTTCAACTCTCGATCCACGAAACTTCAACATGGACTGAGATCAACGATCCAGATTCAACCTTGATCTGACGGCTCAGATTAATTCATGATTTTGCATATCACAATTACGCTTGCTTCTCCTTGTACCTTAAATGACGTGCGGGTTCTTCTTGATCCATTGATGGTCGGATCCTACGCTTGGATCTAATGCCTAAGATTTGTCCTCCTCTTCAACGATCTCTTCTTGTCTACATTCAGATCTAACGACCCTCGTTCTATCGTGAATTTTGAATGGGATCCAATGATAAGAAATTCTTCTCAAACTTTATGAGTCCCTCTTCTTCAGCGTGCTCTTCTTGTCGATCTGACGACTCTCGTTCTTTCAGGAATTTGAAGGGGATCCAACGATCAGAAATGGACTTCATCATGCCTGATCAACAGTTTAGATCAATCCTCGATTTGATGACTGAGCATTGTTGCGTTTAGACAATTGTTGTGTTGCTGGTCTTCCTGAACTTTTCTTCTATTTACCTGTCTGTTACTCATGCCATCTTCATTGTTGTACTTGCCATCAATGACAAGCATTCATTGTCTGTTAAATATTTTCCATTCGCTGTCTATTAAATATTTTCCAACACTATCACATATATGATTTCATTTCCTGTATCTGTGTGCATTCATATTTTTCCATGTGTCACTTCTTAAAAATTATGCACCTGACACTAATCATATTATTGATTGGAATGCGATTCAGGTGGAGCTAGAAGGCAATTTTCAAGTGAAATCGATTTTCATATTGGATAAAAAAATCAAACAGCTCTAAAATCGAGTCATGGAGTTGGTAAAGGTCCAATGGACCTTGTAAGGTCCTAAGGATGCAACCTGGGAGCACGAAGATGTTACGAAGGTAGAGTATTCACATCTTTTCGAAGGTTTTCAAAATTTTGTATGTACATGTGTATATGATACATTAAGGATTGTGCATAAATAAGGGGGATGGGAATGTAATGTCCCTAATTGATAGCCTTTGTAATTATACATATAGGTTGGTAATTTGTTTGTAAAAATTGTAAATGTAAATGTACATATAGGCTAGTGAGTCATTTGCACCAATTTTTGGTCCTCCACGCACCTGCGTAGTGCACGAGGAATTGTTAGCAAAAAAAGGGTGTGCACATTTAATAGTATTATGCATACCTAAGTAAGTGTGTGATATTATGCATCAATGGAAGGGAGCACACATTCATAGTGTTGCACATAATTGAGGAAGTGTGTAGGAATTACCTAGAACTACACATCAGATTGAGTTATGTGTGTGTGTGTGTGTGTGTTGGGGTTGGAGATTCTATGTGGTTATGAGGCTAGTGAGTCAGGATACAAATGGGCATGTGCACCTATCCATGTAAATATAATCATACTTAAATTTATTAATAATATAACATCATTTCACATAGATAGATTAGATGAAAAGAGATGGGGGGATAACTCCACCAAAAAAAGGGAGAAAGGGGAGACTTAAGTCTTACGGAATATTTTATTAATATTTTTAGAAAAGTGTATGTCATGGATATTTATTTTATCCTAAGTTATCGAGGGAAGGGAACAATTCAACAAGTGGGTAAATCTACTTTTGAAGGTGACAAGTGTCGAGTTCAATGAATGCAATATATATTGTTGGCCTTATTGTATTTTGGGGGATGGTTATTCATTTTCTTGTAGGGACAAGGGGTCGAAGGGTATGGAAAATATGACTATTACCTTATTTGTAGAGAATATATTGTAAGGGGTTTTATGTTCTATAATGAGAGTTAAGTTGTCTTAGAGACAAGTTATTAGGCCTGTGAGCAGTCTCTTTGGATGAGATATTTTCTATTGAAGAGGTAGTTTGTCATGCCCATGAGCATACTCTCCAGGTGAGAGTTTTGATGGGAATTTTTCCCTGGTGCGCTAGGCATTAGATGCATGGCTCAGAGAATTCATGTATAGAATGTTGTTGTAACCATGGAAGGGAAGTCCAACAACCAAGGGACTATTTAGAAGAGAAGGGGCACACTTCATTGGGTGTGACAGATGCATGGAGAATGAGATATTATATGCTAGTTTCAGCAGTGGCACCTTGGACTAGGAAATTTTGTTGAGCATCAAGCCTCATCATGTCACTAGGAACCCTTTTTCCCTAGTGATGCATGATCATCACTCCACCTCATCAAGAACCAACAAGACAACGCATCAGTGCATTTGGGAGCAACGAATTCCAAGGGAAGAGAGGTGTCAACCCTCTCATTTTGAACCCAATTTAAACAATTTAATGTGATTAACTGGAACAAAATGTTATAAGGCTTAAGGAAAGTCGATCCATGTGCCTTTGTATAGGTTGCATGTGTATTCTCCTTAAATGGTAGACGGTTTGATAGGTTTAGGAATGGTTCGGACTAGATGTCCATTGATTGTAATTGAATGAAATTCAATGTGAGTAGGTAGTTGAAGGGAAGGCTTGAGGAGCCCCTCTTTAGTCAGTTGTGGAGAGAGTTGTAGAGAGAGATCAAGAGAGGGGAGGATAAGTATTGACACTCTATTGCAGTATGAGCTTTGTAACCATTATATAGACATTAAGATATAATACAAAAACAATTTTTCCTACATATGAGGTTTCTATGTATTTATCTGTGTGATGAATGTTTAATTTTTGAATGTGTTTTTACTGTGTTTATGAATTGTAGATGTGAAAGTGTGTTTCAATTTGTAGGAGTAGGAATATTTCTCTATCTATAGTTTCTCAGGGGTTTTGGTCTCTCACGGTTGTGCAAGGAGTGCACCTTAGAGTTGTTATATAACTCTAAAATCTTAGCGCAAGGAGTGTGCGAGAACTCTGTCTAGATTTCTATGAGGAGCATGCGATATGTGCACACCAAACCCATTTTAAAGCTCAGAAGGAGTAGTGAAAATGAGAAGGCATGCCATATTTACTCAACACTCTGAGGGAAGAAGCTTTGGAAGGAGTGCATTGAGCAAGTTCAAGGAGTGTGTAGGAATATTTTTTGAAAATCTTGAAGTTTGAAATATTTGGAAGTTTCAGGCAAGCATAAGGAGTGTGCCATAGATAAATTGGTTTAATATTGAATCTCAGGACAATTGGTGCAAGGTGCCAGGAGGGAGTAGGAAATTGATAAATATTCAAAGGGAAGAGGACCCTTTGAAGTCTGGGTGTTTTCAAGCTCAAGGGAAATAGTGTGAATGTGCACAGGAGATCTGTAGGATGTGCATAGATGACAAAAAATCTAAGTCCTAGACTATGAGGGAAGAGAAAAGTGAGCATAAAGAGGAATTAATTAAAAGTTCAAATATTAGGAGGAGTAGTTTTTTCAAAGCGCAGACATAGGCTAAGAATACAACCCTGTAGGAGAGAAATATCCAAAGGTCGAGTCCCTTTGATTTTTAAATCATCTCCTAGATCAGAAGAAATAGTGATCACAAGTGTTGAGAGGAGGAGAGTTAGAAGTTTTTTTAAGTCCGAACAATTTTTAAGTGTTCATAGGAGGTGTCAAAGGTTTGAATCACCTTGAGTAGACAAGATCAGGAGGGAAAACAACAAATATTATCTCGGGAGGAGATGAAATCATCTAGGTGTGTTAGATCTAGAGAAGTAACATAGGGACTAACTCGTTGAGTCATCAAGAATTCAGATGTTTGGAAGAAGATGCATGTCAAACATGGAGGAGGAGCTAGTGAGGACTGAGATCAATGAACAAGATCCATTTGTAAAGTCATAGAAGTGCTGACAGTCATCAGATCTAGTGGAGTTGCATGGGGATAAAAATGGAAGTCCTTTGGACTTCTCACATTTGGGATTTTTGGAGTGCAAAGGAGAGGGAAATGTCCAAGTCCCAGATCTCTAAGTACATCTGGGTTGTTAATAGAAAGGAACACGTGTTAGCAGATCCATGAGTCTCAAGAACTGGTAATCCGAAAGTAGAAGTGTATATAGTGCAGTGGGGAGAATCTTCTGAAGCTCCAAAGAGCAAAGAATATCCGGACCTTCCATCAATCAGGACATGCCTTTGTAGATCAAAGAAGGTATGGAACCTTAGTGCTCTAGGAGAAAAATTGCATAGGGTGCATAGAGTCGAGAAGACCCAAAGCTCTGAAGTCTAGGAGTACATCCCAGTCATTGAAGTAGGAGGACAGGTGTCGTCAGATCCTGGAGTTCAAAAGCTAGACACTCCGGGAGACAAGACGTGTTGTGGCATGAGTTCTCAAGGCTCCCAAATCTACAAATAGTGGAGATCATATCCACCATTTATCTTGATGTACATGTGTCACCAGATCCATCACTGCAGAGGAAATTTGGGCAGAAGAAGTTGGGGTCGAGAATGATCGAAGGCTGAAATTCATCCCAACCATTGATCCAGAGGAGGACATGTGGAGGGAGGAGAAACACTTTGAATTTTTGTCGTTCGGGAGGCAGAGGAGTCCACACAACATATCCACCCAGACCCCTGAAGTATGAAACAAATATGTACCATACAACTATCGGAGCATGGTATTCGTTGATCCAAGTCCTTCGGGAGTTCACAAGCCTGATGCTCTAGAGATTTTCGAGAGTTGGACACCTGGGATACTCGAAGCCTGTAATCCCAGAGTAAAACATGGCCATTTGTCAATGGAAGGATGAGAGTTGTTTATTTCCTGGGGTGTGTATTCATTACATCGACACTCCAAGAGAAATGTGAAGAGGCTTCATGAAGAGACCAAATCCCAAAGCCATGAAGTGAACCATCAATCATCAATCTGGTGGGAGAATAAGAGTCGTTGGATTTACTCTAGAGTTCAACACTCTAGGAGAATTGTGTGTTGGAGTGGTAAGATTTGTCGAAGCCTTGATTTCAGAAATTGATTTTTGTTGTAGATCTGAGCGGGCACTATGATTCGTTGATCCATGTTGTGGTTCGATGCTCCATCACTTAGGTGTTTGGAAGGATTGGAGTCCCATTCTGTTGAGACTCTCAAATATTGATATCTCCAAAGTCCCAAATTTTGCAGAGACTTGAGGATTTTCCCATGGTTTTGGCCCACGGTTCCTGGGAAGTCTTTGTTAGTTCTCAAAGACCCCTGGGAAGAATATTTTCACATTTCGGAAGGATAAATTAAGACTTGTGTTGCAGACTTGAAGGCTTAGAGAGATCCTGTGAGTTTATTCAGCTCCCAAATTCAACGATAATTAGACCGAGTGGTCACGTGGGCCCTAGGAGGTGGTGAGGGTCTTCTTCACCTAGTGGAGTTAACCCACATCTTGGGGGTGACATGTTGTTGAAATTTTATGAGCAACAAAGTCTATCTCTAGGAGGAACATATGTGTTTTGTGTGGAGTTGGTAACTTTCATAAAAGATAAGTGTTCTTTATTTGTTTGTCTCATTTACTATGTGATTATTTATCTATGTTTGACATGGGATAATTCTTGTTATTTTGTTTAATGTTTCTTGCACATGTAAGTTTGGTGTTGATAGTCATTATTTTAGTCTTTCATAAGTATGAAAGTTATTGATATTTTTTCCTATTAAGTTCTCCTTCAATGTTGGTCTTGAGTCTCCTAGGTAAAGTTTGAATGGTCATGTGTGCAAAAAATTAGCTTGTGCTCATACACAGAAATAAGCCCCGTGCACAAGGAAATCAAAACTGATGTGGTACACATGGATAGTTTCCCGCACAGTAGTGTTGTGTGAACAATATACTCATGTGCAATTGTTTTGAATTAGTTGTGCTTCTTAAATCTGTGTTAAAAGGAGAAAGTTATTGTGGCATGACTCAGTTTGAGGTTGAATGCATTAATTCAAGTGATATCTCACTGACTAGTGTTTAGTATAGAATTTGCACAGTGGATTTTTAGAGTAGCATTATTCAATCGTATGTTGGGTGATATTACAATATTGTTGGTTCAGAGCTACAAAAGTTGAGATTGTGTCATGTGGACCATCCTAGGAGGTTGGGGATGTTATATATAGGGAGTCATTATAACCATGTTTCCTTATTAACCATGAGAATCCTCGGTGGATTTGGGGGAAAAATTCTCCTTGCGTTGTTTGGGAAAAGTATGAGTCCCTATAGGGAAATTTGTTTGTGATAGGTTTCCTTGGGTGTGATACTTGGAGGGTGATAGAAGACTACATTATAACATCTAGTGTTTCTAGAGCCACAAATATATGATACTTTCTGGTCATCTTGTACTAGATTCATCGAAGAGAAGTGGGACAACTTGATGGACTATGGAGAAAAAAAGATGGTACACTTCTTTGGGTTGTTCATGTTAATGGGTAATGAGAGGTTTTAGGTCGTAATTATTGAGGTATTTTGGTACCTTTTCCTATACATTGATTTTGTTGAATGTGAGACCTTATTTGGTCTAGTGAGAGTGACTTTTCCCTTGTTGAGTTATAGCCCTAGCTCGAGGGTGACCATGTGTTGAGAGAGCTACAAAAATAATGTTTATGGTTGCGTAGAACATATCAGGTCTCCAGTCAGTTGATGATTTTACTAAACATAAGTGTTGGATATTTATATGTGTTTTCTTTGCTATGTATAATGTGTATTTATGAATTTACTTGTTGATGTTAAAATTTTATAAATTGTATGCATGTATAATTATATGTTCCTATGTTAGTATACATGTTATTACATGTTTTTGTTTGGCATGCATAATATTTTCATATGTAGATCATATTATTATTGGTATCAGAGTGGGTAAATTATCAAAAATATGAGTCAAGATAGAACAAATTTGAAAATTCAATACGGACATAGTAAAATTCATGAGTAACATTGCTTAAATGTAATTCTGGGTGTGTTACATGCTCTCTCAAGGATCATCTAGCCATGGATAAAAACATGATGAGGTAGAAAGTTGAGGAGCATCATTAGGAAATCCACTTTCATGAAACAAATTATGTTTTCATCCATATAAAACCTTATAATATGAACTCACTTAAATACAAGCACCACTAGTACATTTATCCCAAGTTTGATGTATCCTATATGGTCCTCGAACATATTGGGGCAATGGGTTACAAATTTGAACTTTCTAGTCACACTAAAACTCGTACAGTCTTTCATGTTTCATGATTAAAGAAAGTGGCTGATGCTAACTCCTGTATTAAAAATTTCCTTCTTAAAACAGATGGAGAAGGTTTCATTTTGTTTTAGCTATAGGTTGTAGTGAAAAAAAAGGGTGACATCTCCACTAGTGCACTATACAAGAGTTATTTATATAGTGGAAGGATACATGTTCCTCGACCAAGTTTTGGAGAACCTTGGTCATGTTTGACCATTTTTGGGACTTTGACAGGCTGGTTGAAGACAAAGCGCCAAGCAAAGTGGAGATCGCGAGATTCTACCCCTTTTTGTGAGCTTTTTGGGTTTAGGGTTTATGTAAAAAATATGGGATGTTGGCCCATGGGTTTACCCATGTTTAGGCCCATTTGTAATGTATAAATAGATATATAGGTGATGTAAGAATACACAATAGAGAGACCTAGTAGAATCGGCTTAGTGCGGAGCTAGAGGCTTTGTGCATACTATGTATTAAGACTTGTAGAGCTAAGTGCGACTGATTGTAAGAAGCTGGTGTGCAGACTGTATAAGAAGGCTTTGCATTGTGACCTAACTTAGGAAGGAGGATCTAACGAGGTATGCATAGATCTCTTGTCCTATGCGGAGTTGGTTTTGTGGCTCTGTTAATGTAAGAAGATTGAAAGAATATAATAAAGAAGATGAAGAGTTGGTAGACGTAGCCCCACACTGGGGGTGAACCACATATATCCTATGTTGTGATTTTTTTGTGTCATTAATGTGATTTATGATTAGTGATGAATATTTTTGTGTGTTAGATGCATCTGATATAGTAGCTTAGTGCTTAATAACTTGGATGAATCCTAGATTTGTTGTTGCGATGTGATAAATGGTCAGATATGATTAGATCTTGTTGAATATTGTGTTGTTTTGTAATTAGGTTTTTACCTGTGATGTGAATAAAGGGTTAAGAAATAATGAATGTTAACTTCTAAGTTCTCTATTAAAGCATTAAGATCACAGTTCTGTGTCCCATATAGGTTGTAGACACTTGAGTCCCGCAAGCCCCCCTCCCTCTATCTTGGGTGAGACTTCATCTGCTTCACAGGTGTTGTCGAAAGGGTTGGTAGTTAGGGTTTTGTTGGTGCATTGTTGAAGCATTGAAACCTAGGTCTACCCCTATTCCAACAAATGGTTCTGTTGTCGATACCTGAAACTATGATTACTAGGAACTGACGAAAAGAGAAAGCTCTATGCGTAGATTTGTTGTTGTAGTGCGCAGTACTCCACTTGACTTGTGAAGATCTATGCTAAAAAGAGAAGTTTGATTTCAAGAAAAGAGCTAATATATTAAAGCTTTGTGCTCTGATAAAGGTAAGATATGTGGAAATTTTTGTTTCGAAAGAATGGATCTAGGTATATTTGATACTAGTCTGAACAACTAGGGCACAAATCGAAAGAATAAGATATGATATGAATAGATCTGATAACAATAGTGAAAGATATGTTATCCCAATGCATAGAAAGAATATTTGGACTAAGAAGTGGATGCAGGATCCTAGAAAGAATTTTTTGCAGGTCTATCACTATGATCCCAGTGCGTAGTACAAGAAAGGTTGGGGATCGTTTAAGAGAAAGAGAGGATTGAAATTATGTTATAATTGCAAAAGACTGGGAAATATTGCTAAGGAATGCACTGGTAGAAGTCCTATTTTCCTTTGTTGTAAATCTATTGGACATGAAGTCTTAGATTTCCTTAGAATGATTGCTAAAGTTGAGAATATGAACATGAGACAAGAAGACCATGAGGAAGGTCAAGAGACTAATAATATCCTAAAGAACCAGAAAGAATCAGAGGCTATATTATTGTAGATGAAAGAAACATTGAATGATCACATAGACATCAATTTATTAGAGATTTTAAAAGAGAAAGAGTGCATAGAAACAAGAATTGGAAACTTCGACATAGATTGTGTATTGGATGCAAAAACAAAGGTGAAAATTATGACAGAAAGTACTTGGGAAATCTTAGGAAAGCCTGTTATGATTCCTTCATTAGGAGGAATGTGATTGTTTAAAGGAAAGTTGATAACCCTATGTGGAAGACTTTCCCATGTACCTATGTTTTCTCATGGAAAATTGACAGAAGAAAAATTTGAGGTCATTAAGTTTGCTTGGAACAACGCTCCCTTTGCACTTTTGCTAGGAAGGACTTGGATTGAGAGAGATCAGATCCGAAGGAGAGAAGAAGAGGAAGCTATAGAACATAAAAAGAAAGAATTAAAGGATTTCATGGCTAATAGAATAGCATGCTTGATAAAAGAACAAGAGGGCAAGTCGAAGAAACTGAGGACCAAAGACTTAGCTGTCGAAGTCGAAAGAACACAAGAAGGCTTAAATAACCTATCCATGCAGGAGGGTAGAGCATCTACTCTAGAAGTAGTAAGAGAAGAAGTATTATCCTTGAACCTTGTGAAAGATCCGCAAGAGTGCTAAGTTACTATGCTAAGAAAGGATAATAACAAGAATGGAAAGAGGAATCCAGAGACACAGATCACAGGAACGAATGCTAGAAAGGTCAGTAAGAAAAAAGAAAATCTAGAAAAATTGTAGGAGGTTCCAGAGAGGACTTCACAGAAGGCATACTTGTAGAACTTGAACCTTGCCAAAATAGCAAAACAACACCGACTGACACATTCCCATGTTGAAGAAATATGACCATTAGAGGCATCCTGACTATTAGAACAATGCTCTGGAATGGCTAGAAACACAATTATTACCAAAACATTTACCATTGGACCATTGGGACCGTGCCATAATGGATGAAATTTTATTGATCGAGGCATTCATACCTGTTGGAAGAGTCTGTTATGACATTGTATATTTATCCCGTCGAGCATTGCACTGAGGACACTTTCACAAATTGTGATTATCCGAGCCCACAAAGAACTAATCGCTTTTGCGCAGTGATTATTGTAACCTTACCATCCGTTTTTCTATCTTGATTGTTTGTTCACTGACTCGAGATATCTGTTCTCGAGCGTGTATGTTGGGAGACCTTAACGTACTAGAAAAATTCATCGAATAAATCCTCATAGACCTCATGGTTGAGAATGTCTTGTCCGCAGGAGTACAGGGCTCATCGACAAGAGGAGTGAAAGCATCCCCATCGACTGCACATCGATCTGGGCCCTCGTGAACTGTGACAGAGAAGAGAAGCAACCATTGCGATGACTTGGAAAATGTGAATCTCGTCCCATCAACCCTACCTAACTATATCACACCTCTGGTTGGCACGGTTAGTCATGATAGCATCCTGAGGGACTTCGACTATACATTGATTACTCCATACCTCTCGAAGGGGATACACATAATTGGATTGTAGTTAGGACATATTATGACATTGAAGATAAGTCACTTCAACATAGGAGACCGCAAGAATTATAGCATGCTTTCACCACACAAGTACTAGACAAGGGAAATGGGGAAGAATTCGAAGATAATCCCCCAGCCATGGACTATGGACATTGCAAGGTCCACCATTCTTAATGTGATGAAGATCTCACACTTCAATAGACATCAGGAGGTTAATGAGTGCGTTAGAATCCTCCTATGATTCTACCATGGTGGTTACATGTGGTTGGATCGACGCATCACAATATATCTCATGATGATCCATCAGATCACTGGATTAAGCATGCAAGGACTAGATCCCCATAATTTTAACTCAAGGAAGGCTACACATCATGCCCTAGAGCAGCGCATAAAAGAAACCTTTGACAATGTGGAGAAATGGAAGTGGGGATACAATGTAGCCTCCATCCAAAATGGTGCAGTGCGCCTAACTTGCTAGTTGATTGCTGGTAAGATTGTCAGGAAGAACAAACCAATGCAGGTCATGGGGTTTATCGTCGAACTCATAGAAAAATGCATCGAAGGGATGAAAATGAACTGGGTGAGCGAACTGGGTGGCTACCTCATCAACCAGTTAGAGAAATATTTTCACAAAGCTCAGGATTAGGGCTATGATTTCCATTTTAGTTGGTTGTTGATTCCCATTTCCTTCATTTCTTTGGAGATACCGGAAGGAGCGACCTTCCCTGAAATTGATCCATCCAAACCACTAGCTGCGAAGTTCACTATGTTATTCTATTCGAGTGACATGGCGAAGAAATGGAAGTCAAATGTGGTGTTCCACACCTATTATCTACAATTGAAGAGGGCCATTGAATCCTTCCCTTGCATGATGTCGAACACTCTTCATAGGTTCAGGCCACTTGCAAATTTCCACACAGATAGGCACTTCATCTTTATCACTGCGTGCGGAGATGAAAACAAAGAAGAGCTCCAGTTCTATTACAAACTCACAGAGGAGGACATGGAAGAAATAACCAAGGAATGGACTGCAGAGTTCCTTGTACCAGTTGACCAGGTAGAGCTCTCCGACCCTGACCTCATCAAAATTATTGTAGTCACTCATGAAGAATATGAAGCACCCATCAGCAGTAGGAAGAAAAATAAGGAAGAGGTACAAGAATTAAGCAACGCATCAATGAAAATTACACCATATTCACCTGAAGGAGGAGGAGGTGACGAAGTAGAAAAAGAAGAGGACGAAGGGGAAGAAAACAAACAAGAAAATGTCGAAGTGACACCACCTAAGTATCCCATCACTAAGGTTGAGACATCCTAGAAAATAAATGTTTCCCCACATAAACCTTCATCGCAAAAGAATATTAAAGCCAATAAACCTCCATTTCAAACTATGCTCACGGTAGATGATATTGACCTCATCATCATCATTGTATCAGATATCTCAAAGGACATTTTGTAGCGAAGTGAATCAAAATAGAAGACAATGTTTGAAAGGATCGAGGTGGAGCACAAAGGGGTACAAAAGACTCTTTATTTGATCCGTGCAGTGTCTACTGTGTTGTTGTCAGCAGGGGACATAGAAGTAGGAGATGAGCCTTCCTAGCTATGCATATTAGCAGACTCGACCAAGGATCACCTTCGTCGGGTCAAAAAGGAAAAGGATAAGGCCACAGAGGAATTAAAGAAAGAAAAATAAGAATCCCTAGAGCAACACCGGATTGCGCAGAAAGAAAAAGATGACCTCCAGGTGAAGTTTCCAGAGGATAAAGAGAAAATCTAGAAGGAAAAAGAATAGTTTCTCACAGAGTAGATGGGAGTCAAGGAGGAAGTCACCAGAGCACTTTGCTATGTGTCATGCCTCACATAAATAGAAGAAGAAAAAATGGATACTCAAGTGGAGAATCTCATTGAATCCATTCAATAGCTTCAATAAAGACTGGCATAATTGGAACTACAAGTTGTTCCAAGAACTCCAAAGGAAGTACCAGATCAGAGGGAAAAAACCACTCGGAGGGAAGTAGAAAGAATCAAGGCATTGTACTTAGAATGAAAGCAATTAAGAATTAAAATTGCATAGACCTATGAGTGCCTTGCAAAAGACCCAGAACTAAGGAAATTGGAGTCAAAACTCCAGGAGGCAAAGCAATAAGTAGTGACAGTACAAGCACAATTGAAGCTGCTGTCAGCAGTCGAGAGGATGAATAGGTCCTAGGAGTAGCACACCATTCAAAAATAGGTCAATTCCATCCAGAGTAAATTCATGGAAGTGACTCAGAGCCTATAGCTAGTGTAGGATGAAGCCTACACACTTTTTGAGGAGATTTAGGGATAAGGTGCACAACTAGAACAAGTAGTTACCATGGTGGAAAAAATATTGGAAGGCCCAGTGATCGATAAATTTATTTAGGAGTTCGCCGAGCAGGAGGCTCTGGTGACATAGCAGGTTGAAGCAGTTTGAGCCAAGCTCAAGGCCTTTGAAGTAGAGTTTTCCAGATCCAATTGAGTTGGGATGAGTCACAGGTGAGTGTTGGGGGCATGTTGGCGCTCGACCAAGTTTTGGAGAACCTTGGTCGTTTTTGACCATTTTTGGGACTTTGATAGGTTGGTTGAAGACGAAGCATGAGGTGAAGCATAGATCACATGATCTCACCCCCTTTTGTGACATTTTTGGGTTTAGGGTTTATGTAATGGGTATGGGATGTCACCCCATGGGTTTACCCATGTTTAGGCCCCATTGTGATGTATAAATAGATGTCTAGGTGATGTAAGAAGACAAAGTAGAGATACCTAGTAGAATCAACTTAGTATGGAGCTAGAGTCTTTGTACATACTATGAGCTAAGACTTGCAGAGCTAAGTGCAAGTGATTGTAACAAGATGGTTTGCAGACTGTGTAAGAAGGATTTTTGTTGTGACCAAAATCAGGAAGGAACATCTGGAGAGGTATGTGTAAATCTCTTGTCCTATGCGGATTTGGTTTTGTGGCTCTGTGTATGTAATAGGATTGAAAGAAGATAGTAAAGAAGATGAGGAGTTGGTGGACGTAGCTCCACGTTGGGGTTGAACCACATATATCCTGTGTTGTGATTGTTTTGTGTCATTAATGTGATTTATGCTTAGTGATGAATATTTATTCATGTTAGATGCATTTAATATAGTATCTTAGTGCTTAATAACTTGGATGAATGCTATATATGTTGGTGATATGTGCTAAATGGTCATATATTCTTAGATCTTGTTGATTGCTGCCTTGTTCTATAATTAGGGTTTTACCTATGATGTGAATAAATATTTAAGGACTAATGAATGTTAACTACTAAGTGCTCTATTAAAGCATTGATATCACACATCTATGCCCCATTTAGGTTGCATACACTTGACTCCTTCAACCCCCCCTGCCACTACCTTGGGTGAGACTTCATCTGCTTCACAGGTGTTGCCGAAAGGGCTAGTAGTTAGGGTTTTGTTTGTGCATTGTTGAAGAGTTGAACCCTGGGTCTGCCCTTGTGCCAACAATACACATTGGGAGGATGCTACATGCGATAAAAAATAGATCCTTCAACAATTCCCTCATCTTGAACCTTGAGGATAATGTTATTTTATATGGGGAGGGAATTCTAGTGTCCTACCCTAACCCCCTAACCCCCTTATATTAGGATGGATATTTTATTTATGCCCACACTGAATTACACATATCCCTTGTATAGAGATGTAAAAAACACCTATAAACATACTAATAAATTTTTCACTATCAATTAATTTATATATATATATATATAGTTGATGAATTTTTTTTTTGCGATATCCCTTATATTCAGCATCCCTATGAATTGAGGAAAATGCCTTTCCACTAAGTGACAGATTCATTCTTGGGGTCATATCATTTCCAAGGAAAGAATAGTTGTGGATACAAGAAAGATAAAATCCATTGAGGACTGGCCAACACCAAGAAATGTCATAGAGGTAAGGTCCTTTATGCGACTTGTGGGTTATTACAAAAGGTTTATTAAATTATTTTCAAAGATTGTGCATCTAATTACATCCTTGCAAAATAAAGGTGTGTGATTTGAATGGAATCTATATTGTGTAAGGAATTTTCAACACTTGAAAGGTTTGTTAAAAAGTGTGCCAATTTTGAGAATTGTTGATTCAGATGCAGACTTTGTTGTGTGCATGGATGAATGCAAATAATGGCTTGGTGGAGAATGAATGGATCTATGCTACTCATGAATTAGAATTTGAATCCATAGTGCATGCCTTGAATATTTGACGACACTATCTTATGGGTAAAATATTTGAGTTGAGGACACACCATAGTTGTATGAAGTATCTTTTTGGACAACCAAGCTTAAAGTCCAGAGAAATAAGTTGGTTAGAATTCCTCAGTAAGTATGACTTCGACATAAAGCATATTAGAGGAAAAGAGAATAATGTGCATGACACACTCAACACAAGAGTGCATGAGATGCATGATACAACCATTAACATGTATAGATTTGATTTGAGTGAAAAACTTTTAGAAGTTGCCAAATCCAATTAGCACTATGTGGACATAAATCAGAACTTACAAGAAGGTATGTTGCAAAATAAATTTGAATATTATGAGCTAAAAGAGGATGGGATCCTCATGTATAGGCGCAAAGTCTATGTTCCAAATGATCATGAATTGAATTTTTTTTATATTGTTAGATATGCATAAGGTTCCTTATGTGGGACATCCAATTTACTAGAAGACAATTGTTGCAGTTAAGAAGAATTAATATTGGCCAAGAATGAAAAAGGAAATTGTTTGTTTTATTGCTAGATGTATTGAATGCCAAAAAGGTCAAGGCTAAGCATAGAAATCCATCTATTTTTCTACAACCTTTTCCATTCCTAAGTTGAAGTGGGAAGTTGTGACCATGTATTTCATATCTAAGCTACCTAGGACTACTAAGAAACTTGATTCTTGTATGGTAGTGGTGGACAAGCTTACTAAATATTCCCATTTTATTCTAGCGAAGTTACTGCACAAGGCAATAACCATTGCTGAAATTTACATGCAATAAATTTCTAGGCTACATGGTGTACCTAAGACAATTGTGTCTGATAGAGATTCCAAGTTCACCAAAATTTTGGAAAAGGATATTCAAAGGATTGAAATAAATTCGAACTTTAGCAGAACTTATCACCCTAAGCGATATGGACAAACATAGAGGGTAAATCAAGTGATTGAAGATATGATTAGTATGTATGTGATAGATACACCATAAAAATGGGAAGGCTACCTTCAATTGGTAGAGTTTTTGACATAGACCCCCAACCCTAAGTCTGAGATCCACACAGGATCGATCTCCACAACTGTACTAAGCTGGAACAAATCAGTGGGTTCTCGCTGGAACCCAAACAATCTACAGGTTCTTCAAAAACCCCACCTGTGCGAACAAGCACAAGGTGCGAGCTTCACCTCCTACAAGTGACCACGTCGCTATGACCTCGATCCAAGCCAAATAGGATCCTTTCACATTTCATGACTTCTGGGTTTTCAACGCAAAGTTCCCTCACTCCTTGTCCTCAGAATTTCCAAAATGTTGAACCCTGAAAGGGTCAAATGGATCCTTGGGTCCTCTCTTAAACCTTCTCCATGTGACTTGGTCCTATGAACTGGTGCTATACCTCCAAATTATTTCGGGGTTTCATGATATCACAAGTCGAGACTCCTTGTCTCATGACTCCTTCACTCTTGAACTACCAGTTTCTGAAATGTCAAAAAGGGATATTCCTCCGAATTCTTTCGGGGTTTCACGATATCATGAGTCGGGACTCCCTGTCTCATGACTCCTTCACTCTTGAACTCCCGATTGCCGAAATGCCAAAAAGGGATTAACGAATCTGTCTCCTCCCTTAGCCTCTGTCCACGTGACCACCAGTCTATGACCACATTCTTAACGTCGAAGCGCTACCAGACTTCGTGATTTGGGGAATCATGATGCAAGCTTTCCTCCTTTCCCTTTCAAATCCCTGGTCCATGAAATGTTGAAATCTCTCTTATGAGAGATCAACGACCTAGGTCCTTCTGGAACCGATGACCACGATCTAACTAGATCGACGGATCAAAATATTTCGGGCCTTTTCCTGAAACCTTGACTGCTTGCCATGTGTCCTCCTATGGATGGTCACAATGCTTACAGGATTTTATCAAGTCCTCTCCTTTTTTTCTACGAGGGTTAAACCTAGTTCTCCTCTTTCTAGATTCAATGGATATTGGTCATTTTCGTGAGATCTGACGATCACGATATGATTTTATGTGAACCTCCTAGGGAATAAACCCCATGCACATATCCTTGATCCAGTAGCTCTCATGCCACTGCGCTCTAGATCGAACAGCTGGCACAATTTCACAGTTTCACGTCTCTTGGAATCAAAAGACTCTCCCTCTTATGTTTCCCGGTCTGCGAAATTCCAAAAACTTAAAATTCATGCCTCTTTACTTCGAGATCAACGGATTTTGATCCTCGCTCACAGATCTAATGGCTTTGATCTGATCACCTCCTATGTGCACTCCTCCTGTCTGGACACTAATCCAATGGTCCAGATCTCGCCTTCCGCAGCTGATCCACCAACAACTGTAGCTCCTCCTCTTCATCTTTACAATTTCTTCCTAGCTTGGAAGATTTTCAAAGTTTCAAAGGCCTCGACCTTTGCTTCCTCTACGAGCTCGATCTAACTTTGATGAACTTGCCTGCATTCTAGGAATGTTGTCCTTCCTGAGCTCCTCAAACTTTGAACCCTCCAAATGGTTTTCTTGGCCTCTGCGACTCATTCCAGGGTCCTTGCATGCAAGTGTGCTATCTCCTCTTAGCTTATCTGTGGATCTGACCTCAAAGTGTCTCTGTCTCTTTCTCTCTTTGAAGGGATCGAATGCCCTCTTCTGCAACTTCCTTCTCAAGCATGATTTGCTGAGCCTACAGGGTGTTCAGTAACCATGTGAGTGTCTTTCTGTGACACTTCTCTTATCTTAGAACTCAAAAGAGTTCCTTCTATGAACACTTGCACCAACTCAATGCCCACCTGATAAAGTTCTCCAGAATCCTTAGTGAATCTATCTTTCCTCTCTGTGCTCTCCTCTGCATAGTTTTTCCTTCAAGGTGTTAAAAAACCTTGAGTCTTCCTCCTTGATTCAATGAATTCAGCTGGTGTGTCCTCCTAGC
The DNA here is from genome assembly GCA_010110895.2 of Picea sitchensis. NCBI lineage: Eukaryota > Viridiplantae > Streptophyta > Pinopsida > Pinales > Pinaceae > Picea > Picea sitchensis. Next base: position 14,548 of record SNQJ01S0098278.1, on the reverse strand, counting down.
ACGTCTTTGTTTGAATCCACAGAATTCAGAAGTGCACTCCTTGCATTGGCTTACAGAGACCGCATTACTATGTCATGCACTCTTGCATGAAGCCACAAAGAACCCAAACCTGAAAATCAAATAAATCAACAGATAACGACTCCTGTCCGTAACCTACAAATGTAAACAACACATACATCCACAACATATCATCAATACATAGAGACATTCATTCATGAACTCACAAACACATGAAAAACAACATGCAGGAAAAAATGCTTTGTTTTTATTAATCAAGAATGCTTGATTACAATGTGTTTGAGCTCAGAATGCAACAGAGTCTTGGATCTCCTCTCCTATCTAACCTATCCTCTTTTCTACTCCCCAAACTAAATCTAGATACAAATAAGATATTTTTTACAAAAAGGGGCTCCTCGAGCTCTTCCCTCCATCTCACCAACTCTCATTAATTTACATTCAATTACATTGAATGGTTGTCTAGTCCGAATCAGATATATATCTTAGCCTTACAACCATTTAAGCCAATTTTCAAATTTTGAAAAAGGAGAGGGTTGTGTCTCTCTCCTTCCATTGAATGCGCACTTTGATGTGCTGGCTATATGGCACGTAGTTGGCTTGGACAATGCTACTGCATCATACTCCTGTGCTATGAAAAATTCATGAGCTCCTACTCATGAGTTTCCCAGCATGGTTGTCTAAATCCACTTGGATCCCAAACAGTTCTTTGGAGCTGTCCATCCGCTCCATCACTTCGCTTCTACTACTGAATGTTCCCTGCTACTATGGCAGGTCTCCTCCTGCTCAACTTCTCCTCACTGGCAGTTTCTATTGTTGACCTCGACATCAGCCTTCTAATCTCCTTAATATCCTCATCCAACTGCTCCCATGGATGGCTTTCCTTTTGCAGCTTTCTCCACTACACTTCTTCCCTGCAAATGGGTAGATCATCTTGATCCCCTAGACTATCTTCTTCCCCTGTGGCCTCAACTTGCCACCCTGCTGCAAAATTCAGCTCTGCAGGCTTATCTTCTTGACTAATATATTGTTCAGTCATCTACTTTGACAGACTTGCTTCTTCCATTTTGTCTTGTGCTGGTTGAATTCTAGCTTCCTCCAGCTTCTCCTCGGACTAGAATTCTCCTTCATCTTCTATTACATGCCTTGACACTGCAGTTATCATCTGTTTAGCTCCCTAGATGAAATTTTTGAGTAATTTCTCGGAATGCTCTTCTCTTGAAATATCCATGAATGTCTTCTCATGGAATTCATCTACTGGCTCTAGATGGTTTAACCAATCCTCCACCATTTCTAACTCCTTCTCCCATGGAGTGAGCATCTTAACTGTGTGCTCCTCTTCTTTTCCTTGGGTAGCTTCTGATATCTTCTCCTTCATCATTACAGTCTCTGATGGTTGTCATTCCTTTTTCGTACCTGCATCACAGAAACAGTTAACTTTAAAATCATTTGGCCCCATGGCCTCCTTCTCAGATTCTTATTGCAATATACCCTCATCTGCAATGCTTGTATTAGCCTCTACTAGACTATTTGGCAGAAATACTTGAATTCCCCCAATCATCAGAACACTTTTTTGACCTTCCTTCTCTGTCAACTCCTCTTTCTGATATGAACTCACCTCTGAGTTGATCTTCTCTCCCATGCCCACTTGGAAGTATGGGAATTTTTTGTTTTCCACTTGGCAGTCTATGAGATCCTCCAGCGATCTCATCTCATTCTCAACATCACTGAGATTTCTCCCAGTCTGTAGTTCACACACATGAACCATCTCCTCTTCATCTCTGAGGCTTTCCACATACCTCAGCCATTCCTTCAATAGCCTTTGTTGTCCTTTGGCCAACAATTTCTTGACTGGTCACTTTTCTTTCCTCCTTAGAGGCCATTCATACACCCAATGTGTCTTTGCATCCTATTGCATCCACAGTGAAAGATCTTCCATTCTCTCCCTTATCTCAACAAGCTCTTCATCCATATCATCTTTTCTCTACTACTGGTAGTTCTTCTTTCCACTGCATCCATGGCCTTCGATAACCATATTCCTCTTCCTGTCTGCCCTCCTAGCAAACTTGTTGTTGTCACTCTGCAATCGTGAGTGCTTCTAGCCTTTCCTACAGTCCTCCTAACTGTCTATTGATTGTTGCACACCTTCCAAGAATCATCACAAGGCTTCAACACTCTGTCTTCCTTTTCCTATGGCTCCCTCTGCCTGCAATATACAGACAAAATCAAGCTTTGATACCACTTTGACACATACCCCCAACCCTCAGGATGAGATCCATGCAGGATCGATCTCCACAAATGTACTAAGTTGGAACAACTCAATGGGTTCTTGCTGGAACCCAAATGATCCATAGGTCCTTCGGAAACCCCACCTGTGCGAACAAGAACAATGTGCGATCTTAACCTCCTCCAAGTGACCACATCACCATGACCTCGAGCCAAGCCAAATAGGCACCTTTTGCATTTCGTGACTTCGGAGTTTTCAACACAAAGTTCCCCAGCTCCTTGTCCTCAGAATTTCCAAAATGTCGAACTCTGAAAGGGTCTAATGGCTCCTTGGCTCCTCCCTTAAACCCTCTCCATTGACCTATTCATATGACCTGGTGCTATTCCTTCGAATTCTTTCGGGCTTTCATGATATCGCGATTCGGGACTCCCTGTCTCATGACTCCTTCACTTTTGAACTCCTGTTTGCTGATATGCTGAAAATGGCTATTCCTCCAAACGCTTTCAGGGTTTCACGATATCACGAGTCAGGACTCCCTGTCTCACGACTCCACTCTTGAACTCTCTTTTGTCTAAATGTTGAAAAGGGCTTAGTAGCTCTGGCTCCTCCCTTAGCCTCCATCCATGTGACCACCACTCTGTGAACACACGCTTAACGTCGAAGAACTATTGGCTTTCATGATTCAGGGAATTGCGATGCAAGCATTCCTCCTTTCCCTTTCGAATCCCCGGTCCATGAAATGACGAAATCTCTCTGCTGAGAGATCAACGGCCCAGGTCCTTCTGGAACTGATGAACATGATCTAACTAGATCGATGGATTGAAATATTTTGGGCCTTTTCTCGAAACCTTGACGACTTTCCATGTGTCCTCCTGTGGATAGTCATGATGATTTCAGAATTTTTTCGAGTCCTCTCCTTTTCTTATACGAGGGTTAAACCTCATTCTCCTCTTTCCAGATCCGATGGCTATCGGTCCTTTTCGTGAGATATGACGATCACAATCTGATCTTATGTGCACCTCATAGGGACTAAACCCATGCACATATCCTTGATTCGACAACTCTCATGTGACTGAGCTCCATATCCAACTGCTGGTGCGATTTCACAGTTTCATGTCTCTGGGAGTCGAAAGACTCTCCCTCTTATGTTTATCTGTCCACTAATTTTGAAAACTTACAATGAGTTCCCCCTTATTTTGAGATCAACGGATTTTGATCCTCACTCCCAGATCTAACGGATTAGATCTGATCACCTCCTATAATTGCTCCTCCTTCATGGACACTAATCCAATGGTCCAGATCTCGCCTTCTGCAACTGATCCACCAATAAATATAGTTCCTCCTCTTGAGATTCACACTTTCTTCCTAGCTTGGGATATTTTCAAAGTTTCAAAGGCCTCGACATTTTCTTCCTCTACAAGCTTGATCTGACTTTGATGAACTCGCTTGCATTTTAGGAACATTGTCCTTCCTGAGCTCCTCAAACTCTGAACCCTCCAAATGGTTTTCTTGGCCTCTGTGACTCCTTGTAGGGTCCTTGCACACAATTGTGCTATCTCCTCTGAGATTATCTGTGGCTCTGACCTCAAAGTGTCTCTGTCTCTTTCTCTCCTTGAAGGTATGGAATTTCCCTCTTCTGCAACTTCCTTCTCAAGAACGCTTTTTTGAGCCTACAGGTTGTTTAATAACCCTATGAGTGTCTTTCTATGACACTTCTCTTATCTCAGAACTCGAAAGTGTTCCTTCTGTGCACACTTGCACCAACTCAATGCCCACCTGGCAGAGTTCTCCAAAATCCTCAGTGACTCTGTCTTCCCTCTCTATGATCTCCTCTGCATAGTTTATCCTTCAAGGTGTTCAACAACCTTGAGGCTTCCTCCTTGAGTCAATGACTTCAGCTAGTGCACCCTCCCAGCACATCTTTGTCTGAATTTTGTAGAATTTAGAAGTGCACTCCTTGCACTGTCTTACAAAGACCGCAGTACTCTGTCATGCACTCTTGCATGAAGCCATAAAGAACCCAAACCTGAAAATCAAAGAACTCAACAGACAACGACTCTTGTCTATAACCTTCAAATGTAAGAAACACATACATCCACAACATATCATCAACACATAGAGACATTCATTCATGAACTCACAAACACATGAACAACAACATTCATGAAAAACTGCTCTATTTGTATTAATCAAGAATGCCTGATTACAATGTGTTCGAGCTCGGACTGCAATAGATTATTGGCTCTCCTCTCCTATCTAACATATCCTATGTTCTACTCTCTAAACTAAATCTAGATACAAAGAATATGTTTTTTACAAAGAGGGGTTCCTCGAGCTCTTCCCTCCATCTCACCAAATCTCATTAATTTACATTCAATTACATTGAATGGCTATCTAGTCTGAATTGGATCTATATCTCAACCTTACAACCATTTAAGGAAGTTTTCAAATTTTGAAAAATGAGAGGGTTGCGTCTCTCTCCTTCCATTGAATGTGCACTTTGATGTGTTGGATGGATGGTTCATAGTTGGCTTGGAGCGATGCTCCTGCATCAGTTTTATTAAAACAATGGCTATCAAGCATATTTAAATATGATCCCTTTTGAATCACTTTATGGTCGAAAGTCTGACATGCGAGTGAGTTGGGACAACCCAACAGACCACATAGTAGTTGGGCTAGATATACTTTGGGAAATGGAAGAGTAGATAGTAAATATAAGGAATAATTTAAAGGATTCCTAGGAAAGGAAGAAAATTTGCATAGATAAAGGAATAAACCACAGAGAATTTAAAGTGGGAGAGAACGTGTTATTTAAATTTAAATCTAGGCACAATTCCATAAAGTTGGGGAGGCATTCTAAGTTGGAAGTGAGCTATTATGGGCCATTTGAAATCCTAGAGAGGATTGGTCATGTTGAATATATGATTTCATTATATGCATCCTATTATATTCATAATTGTTTTCATGTGTCATTTCTTTAAAAGTACGTACCTAATGCTAATCATATTATTGATTGGAATGTGATTGATATCGAGCCAGAAGGCGATTTTCAAGTCGGAATGGTTTACATATTGGATCAAAAAATCAAATAGCTCCATAATCAAGTCATGGAGCTGGTAAAGGTCCAATGGACCTTGTACAGTCCTGAGGATGCAACCTATGAGAACGAAGATGCTCTACATGTAGAGTATCCCCATCTTTTTGAAGGTTTTTGAAATTTTGTATGTACATGTGTATATGATACACTGAGGACTATGCATAAATAATGGGGAGGGGAATGTAATGTCCATAATCCAAACCCTTTGTAATTACACATATAAGCTAGTGATTCATTGGTACCAATCATAAATGTAATTGTACATATACCTTGGTGAGTCGATTGCAACAAGTTTTGGTCCTGCACACACCTGAGTAGTGCATGGGGAATTGTTATCAAAGAAAGGGTGCACATATTTAATAGTTTTGTGCATATATCAGAAAGTGCACATGAATTCACATCAATGGAATGGTGAGCACATTCATAGTGTTGTGTGTACTTGAGGAACTGCACAAGAATCACCTAGAAGTGTGCATCATAATTAGTTATATATATATATATATATATATATATA
>SNQJ01S0098277.1:17681-31226 GCA_010110895.2 Picea sitchensis | reverse complement strand
ACACATGGATAAATCAAAATTGATTTATGATGATTTTGATTGTCCTGATGTTTTAAATTCTTCTAGTTCAAGTGACGTATAGCAATATTATTTTCCTATTGACGATAGGTCATTTATTGAAACCTCTTGTTTTAATGATTTTTATGACTTGCTTCTCTCTTCTAACCATGAATATGCTTTGGAAGATATTTCAGATTCTCATATGGTGCAGGAGCAAGACAACCATGCTGATTTTTTCACTTTAGGAGAAGAAATAAACATGTAAGAGACACCTCTTCTATCTCAACAACCTATTTTTAACTTGAAAGAGGAAAACCATATTGAGGAAAAACGTGTTGATTGTGAAACCACGCCTAGTGTGGAGCCCACCAATTGACAATCATCCAACGATATTTTTAAAGAGGATGAAATACCATTTAGGGAGTCGCTTTCTACAATTTTTTTAAAGAGGATGAAATACCATTCAGGGAGTAGGGTAGGAATGCTACCTCAAAACGCACTTCCAAACTGATTCTAAAATATGATAATAATTAATTCAAAATCAAGCATGAAATAATGCAATAACCACACATGTAGTAATCAAGATTCACGCTACATCATAAAATAATGCTTAACCATGCCATGCAAAGCAATAACTAGTAACAGGGATAGAATAAACACATATCTCAGAGATAATAATAATAATAATACAAAATGGAATATACATTATACAGAACACACACAGAGCACTTATCTTTAATTAAACCATTACCAATTGGCTACAGACCAAGGACGTTCATCCCAACCATAAACATTGTTGTTTCGATTCTCAACAACATGTCACCCCCCAGATAGGGATATGAATCCACAAGAACGGGTCCTAGGCCAGATCTAAAACACGCAACAGTTGATTAATTATCTCTCAGGTTTTTTCCAACAATCCTAATTTCTAGCTCTCTTTCCCCTTCATCCTACACAACCCAAAGAAATGAACCCCTTTCTTTTCCATGTGGTCCCTCAGGTTGTTCCATTTCTCTCTAGGGCTCTAGTTCTACTGGTAAGGAAATATCCATGGTGGAAACTCCAATGATTCTCAACTATGACAGTTCTTTCAAATCTGCCATCAATCTCATGCCCATAGGCATCCATTCCAACTTGGGATGATGAATAATTCCTCACAACCATCTCACAATGGCTCTCCTCCTCCAGCCATTTGTTTCCATGCTCCAACTAAGAGCACATGAATTAGCAAGAGTGAATGAGGAAGAATACAAAGGAAAGAGTGTAAGAGTAAATGGAGAAGAACAAGGAACAACCCCCAAAATATCCCATAGGAAGGGTTTATATGATTACATGAAATCAAGAACCACATTGCCTTCCTCCCAAGAAGCTCATGTAACCACTTTTCTCAATTAAAACCAATAGGGGTAAATAAAATATAATAAAAAGACCTATCCCCTTTATCCCCTCTCTCTTTTGGAATCAAAGCCCCCTATATTTTGTCCTTGTTTGTCTTGCAGTCAACAATGTATTTTATTAATATATATAGAAGTGTTACATTTCTTAGGCACTCTGAACCCTTTCCAAATTTATCGTCTCACTAGCCTAAGTCACATTTACATATTACATTCTATTTCATAGGGATTAAAAATGGGGTGTTACATGCAACTAGTGGATCTAGTGGTTGGAAATGTAGAATGGCCAAGTGGGGCTTGGATGGAAGGTTCAAAATAGGGACCAATGTTGCACAACTAAGTAGAATGACAGTGCACAAGGAAACGAGGTTCTACGGGAATTCAAGGACAACCATTTACAACAACATAAAGTAAATAATTAATTAAAGTTGAAATAAATATGCACTAGAGTGCATGATAGAATTGATGCATGGATGTCTATAAGAAAGATAGAATGCATGTACATGACATAGGAATGATGAGATTAATTGCTTAATGCATATTTATGTGCATGTATGAATATGGAAACCCCTAGACATGTGTATGGCGTGAGTGTATACTAAGAGGATTTTGCTAACACACACACACTCACACATGAGTTATTGTTGTTGTGATATTTGGGTATGATTAATGATGGATTGTGTATCCAGGAAAAATGCTTATAGCATGGCTGAAAAAGTTGTTGATGATGTTGTTTCTGCATATGAAATTCATCCATGTGAAGACAAAGGAGGATGGTAAGAGTGTTTACCAAAGAGAATTGGTGAAGGGAGTCAACGAGCTTCTACAAAATATCAAATGATTAGGTAGCATCAAGTAAATTGATAACAACCATGCAAGTATGCATTTTGTTTTTTATGTTGCATTAAATGATGAAGGGAATTGAGGTAAGAATTTCCTCAAGTAAAGTTCAATATTTGGATTGATGTGTAAAGTCATATATCCTTAGAGGTACAAATTTTGTTTAATGCTTGAAAGTATTTATATAGCATTAGTGGTATGTTATGTGGGTTATGATATCATAACCAAGTTCAGTCAGGATATATACTCATACAGTAAAAATCAATACCATTAAGGATGGCCATGTGTGAGGCCATGATGTGGTTGGAAATAGAATGAATATAGCAACGTACAAGTGCATGATGGTCTTCCCCTGTATAACCAATGTTTGTACTAAAACCTCTTTGCTAACACTAAATAACAGTAAGGAATCATGTTCCTAGTGTTCTGTATGGGTTCAAGAGGAAGGTATCCAAATAATCGAAAAAGTAACTGGGAAGGTCTTGGATAATTTGTTAAGGCGATGGATAGACCATCCAACTCACCATGGTGGAATACATGACATGGATATATGGTATTCCAGAGTCAATGCAAGGATGTATTGTGTATATGTGGCCTTGGGTATTGGCACATTGGTTTTATTTATTGGTAAAGCTTGATTGCATTATGAAAATATTTTTATGCTAGATGATGCATGTGCAAAGAATGATGGTTTCGTTCCATTTAATATGAACAATAGTTGGAAGTGATTGAATTTTAGATTAATACAATTCTTATTGAATTTCATGGATTGATTGCAAATGTTTCAATGAAATGATAATGCACATGAGTATTGACAATTGGTTTGGTTGAATCAAAGTTGAGGAAATTGTAGGAAAATGGTCTTGGACATGGAAATGTGTAATCCCATGAAGAATACTAATGTTTGTTTCTGCAACAACCAAACAATTATGAGTAGAAAACTCATTCTTTGGAAATTATGTTTTCCTGTATAAAACAAATTTGGAAAAATTAATAAATAAATTGCTATGATGATATCTCACAATGACTGTATATGTGTGATACAGATGAGATTATGGTAATTGAAATTGAAATCTCGGGAAGAAGGCTATTCTTAAGACACTAGAATCCTATGATTGCCACAAGTTACAAATTGCTAGTGGGAGTCTGGTAGTAAGTTGGTGCGCTCCCTGCATGTGAAACCCTTAGCAAGATGGATTGCCCGAGGGATTGTGTGGAAGAGAAGGGGTTTCCTGAGCCTAGAGGGTGAGTATAGAAAGGAAGATGAAAATTATTAATGCATATGGCATGGTGGTTAGAATAAATGGTATGTCAGAAAAGAACAGTGAGTTGAATTCTTTCCCGTGGCATCTTTGTGAAGCACAAGATAGCCATACAGATGAGTATTGGTTTATGATTTCAAATTTATTTTGAATAAATGTTTATATTTTGGAGTGGAAAATTGTTGTGAATAAGATTATTTTTATATGATAATGGATATAACAGGTATATTTCTTAATGGATGTTATAGGAACAGTTAAAGAATGAAGACATGAACCAAGATTACTTTTGGGTTATCTAGAAGAGGCAAGTTGTTAGGCTTTTAAAATAACCATATTTTCAGGTCTGAAGAGTGAACTCTTGTGTGGGAGTTGCATTGTCTAAGAACCAAGTTTTCAGGTCTGAAGAGTGAACTCTTGTGTGGGAGTTGCATTGTCGAAGAACCAAGTTTTCAGGTCTGAAGAGTGAACTCTTGTGTGGGAATTGTACTATTGAAGAACTGGGTTTCCAGGCCTGAAGAGTGAACTCTTATGAGAGTTTCACTGTAACAACAAGTTATTATTGTTATTTTATTGGTAGTTTTCCTAGAAGTGAGTCCCTTGAAATCCCAGTAGTCAGATTATCGGTTACTTATGCCAAAGAGACCCTAATAAATGAATGGTGCAACTTGATATTCCTGGACAACCAAGTGCACTAGAATCCATGATAAATGAATGGCGCATCCTGAGGGAGTATGAGTAGTGAAGAGGGTACATTCTTTAGGTCGTGCAAGTTGTGGAGAAAAGAGTTGGAGGATTGGAACTGTTGTGGGAGTAGAATCCTAGGTTTTGGGGTTGTTGTGTGTGGAGAGTGGAAAACCAAGAGAGCCAGACCTCCTTGTGGACTCATAGCCTCATCTCATGGATGGAATGTTGTTGAGAGAAGATGAACAATAGTTCTTATGGCTGGGAGGTTCATCCTTCGTATGCATCCAATTGGTTAATTATTAATAGATAAGTTCTATGTTATGGTCTTATGTGTATTATGCTATGCAATGGTTCATATGAATCTTGTGTGTTTATTATGTGCTTAATGGATGCATTCACATTTTTAATATATGTTGTTAGATGCATTTAGAAATATGGTAACATTCAAATGGTTAAATCTATAGATGATAATATACAAGAAATTATGAAGTATAAAATGTTATTTTAAATGAGTATTTCTGCATGTAATGGACCTCATTTATGCTAGGGAACATTACAACTAGTGCTTGCTTTAGATTTTGGAAGCACAGGATGAAGTGTAACCATGAAAATTAGTTTGGTATTTATTTTATTTTATTTACCCTACCATGGTGCGCCTAGCGACAAGGATGTGCACCGGGTTGTAAGATTCATCTACATCAATGCTTGTTATTTTTATTATAACCTACGACGATGTTTTTGAACATTTAAGCACCGGGGATTTATTTTTTATGTGCACATTGGTTTTTATGTACCTTACATGCACACCGGTAAAAATTCCTTTACAAAAACCTCCATCTGCACACCTCTACTATAAACAGAGAAGGGATAAAGTTTTGGGGGAGGTTTCGTAAAAACCTCCACTTGAAGGTGTTCTCCTTTTAGTGTAACAAGATCTATATTGAATTCAACTACAATATGGGTTAGAAGGAATCTACTATGGAGTCTAATATTTCAAGAGAAGGATGATTAAAAATCTTTGAGGTATTTTCACAGGCTTATGCATCCATTGAATATCAATAAGAGGACAAGTTTAGGGTATGGTTTGTATGTACCTTACATGCACACCGATAAAAAATCCTTGCAAAGCTCCTCCATCCACATCGCCTTTACTATAAACAGAGAAGGGACAGTATTTTGAGAGATTAAAATTCTCTACTTGAAGGTGTTCTCCTTTTAGTGTAACAAGATCTATATTGAATTCAACTACAATATGGGTTAGAAGGAATCTACTATGGAGTCTAATATTTCAAGAGAAGGATGATTAAAAATCTTTGAGGTATTTTCACAGGCTTATGCATCCATTGAATATCAATAAGAGGACAAGTTTAGGGTAAAACATGCACTTGATTTGTTGAAAGTGGCTAGAGTTGGAAAATTTCATTGTGCTAGTGATGAAGACTAGAGTGGATTTACACTCATAAATGTGGAACACGGATCAATATCTAGAGGAACTTCAAATCCATAAATTGTAATTAAAATATCAAGTGGGAATAACAAATGCAAAAAGTGAATCCTTCACACAAAACATGAGAAATATAGGGCATGGGAAACCCGTTAGAGAAATAACTTAGACATAGATACAACAAGGAAATAAAATTACAAAAAAATAGTATAGGATGATTTAGAAAGAGAAAATGCAACCCATGATAGAACCACAGAAGATGAGTCCAAGTTAATAGTTTGTTTTGAAGAAGTATTTCATATCATGCCTCAAACCTTTGAAGTTGAAGTTGTAGTGTACTTAACCCAAAATTCAAAGCAATCACATAAAATATAGTGCAAAACCCAAGATCACAAGAGAAAATAGATAAATCCTAAGAAATATCTCTTTGATAATAAAAAATAGAGAGAGATGTCAACTTGCCTCTTCAAGAGGGAAACCTCCAAGACCAAGAGCAATGCTCCAATTACAATAAAAATTCTTGGAAAATCATTACATACCCTTCTACTCAATATATATCTATCCATAGAGAATATTAACTACCTATGGCCCCCTTATAATGAGGCCAACCAACTAATTTAATCTTTATTAATAAAAATGACCCTTTCTACAATGAGCTTGACTATTAAATAACATTTTAATGGGTCTTATTGAAATAAGGTGGCCTCATACATTAATAAAGTATCTAAGTAAGGGGATTAGGGTAGGACCCTAAAAACAACCTAGATGTACAATATGGTGACCAAGGTAACCATTGCACTATATCTAATGGTAGAAGAAAGATTAGGGTTGCAAGATCAAGAGACAATAACAAAAACAAGGTAGAGAGAAGTTGTCAAGTAAGAATGGTTACAAGTCATAGACACAAAGAAAGCTAGATGGAAAGAGGTAGAGACATTAGTAGAAGAAATATAAGAAAGAAAGGATTTGAAAATTTTTGTGACCCCTACTATTTTCAAAGCCTAGACTCCGATGAACTGACTACTTCATTGGAGAAAGAAAATGCATTCTAATATATGGGTGAAGTTCCTACGCTATAAACATTTTATAGCAACATAAGACACAGTGATCAATAATAAATTAGATGTTTTCCATAAATACTATGAGCACATATACATGGAGGTGGTGGCCATTGTTATCACCGAAAAATGGCTCACCACAAATGCAGACAATGGATGAAGAAACAATTAACACAAACACAACATACTACCAATATTCATGGCAGGATTACACTCAGTTTGGAAACACAATCATAAAACTGTGTAAAAGTGGTTCAGGAAATCTATGCACATTCAGTAAAGGCAGATGCACATTTGTGCGGGCTAACATGGTCTACGACGTGCACACTGTGTGGAGTGCGCGACTGACAGTCAAAATACCCGCGCTGACGCACAAACGACACATTGATGAGTTTGGTCGGGTCTCAACCACTTTTGGGATGGAGGGGATCTACCCCCATACCCAAAATCAGCCCCAAATTTTGCCTTGGTATCAATGAAAAAGATGGGAGGTACCTCCAAGGGCCTCCCATTCACATTTGGAACTAGTTAAGAATTTTTTTTCCATCCTCCTATAAATAAAGGTCCATTGTATGCAAAAAAAGAAGAAGCATTTGAGTATTGTTATGCTACTCATTTTTAGCTTTGGGAAGCCATCTTCCTCTTAGAAATATTTTGGGCATCAATAGAAAGTGTTAGGACTCTCTCCTCTTGAGTAGTCCATCACTCTTTTCTTCACCATTTTCCTTTGTTAGCCATTGATAGTAGAAAGAAGACTTTGTACTTGGGGACTCAAGATCTTTCCCAAAGAGGAAGAGGGGACTCATAAGTTCCCATATTTCTCCAAGGAGTATCAATTCGAAGATCAGTTTACTTGGTATACATCTCTTGTGTTTTCTTTGTGCATTCATTTGAAGTTATTACTTGCTTATTTTATATTTATTTCATTGTTGTTTATTTCTTGTTTCTTTATGTTAGTTGAGCCACTAACCAACTAACTCTTTTTTGTGCTTTATAGATCGCCTAACTAGATATTTAAGGGGTCTCCTTTTGCTCACCCTTGTGACAAAAGGAACCCAATAGATTGGCGACCATATTGGGGATTTAAAAAAATTTCTCTCCAATTAGGCTATTAGATTTTTCTTTCTTACTTGTTTGCATGTGTAGGGGTCAAAACCGGCATAGTCTCACCCTTTGAGAGCAGGATTTCACCCCACAGTAAGAGATTTTTTTCAAAATTTTCATCCCGCCAACTTCTTTGCGTGCACACGGGTTCAGGATGAATAGACACATGGTTCGTGCACATATGTGCTCCATCATAACTTTCCAACTGTGCAATCTGTGCGTTGTGCACTATTGTTTCTGATTATGCCGTGCACCTATCTTAATTTTGCAAAATTGTAAGGCTTGAAATTGCCCACCGCCACTGAGTAGTTTAGATTTGATTTTAGCACTTTGTAAAAGAAATTACAAGCAGGATGAGATATCATTCTTGCATACATAAACCCTACATCACACATATATAATTAGGGAGATTAAAAGGAACCACAATATATTTGATTTCCTTGGTTTCCATGTGGATGGCTTAAAAGGTTTTGCATTTGAATTTTAGAACAAAGCTTTCATTCGTTTACAAAGTCATCACATTAAACCTGGACCATAAGACCATCTAAACCAATCTTGGATTATGCTCTTTCCTCGCACCTCAATGTGATCTTGGAAATCAGAAAAAGAGGTTTCTTAGATAAGTCTCCATATCCCTTGGTAAATCAAATCATTTTCAAAAAGAGGCCAATCCTCTTAACTTACTTGTTGAAAATTAACATTAAAAGAGTTAAAGGCCCATATTCCCACATGCATGCAATCTTGGGATAGTTTTCAATTATTAGAGTAAGTCACCTAAGGAGTTTAAAGAAATTGTAAAGGTCCACACATGCCCACATGCTCACAATCTAGGACTAGTTTCAAGTTTTCTAGATTACAAAATGCCTTAGGAAGATAAAGGGTCCAAGTAAGGATTATCATATCCTCCATGATAGCTTAGGATTTCCTTTTGTTTGCAAGGTTCATTTTGAAAAAATTTAGTAAGTTATCTAAAAAAATATAAGGACCACACGATTTCCACCATGCTAAAATATTGAATTTAATTTATTAAAAACATGTTTCACTATCACCACTCCTTGTACACACTCTCACTCATTCAAAAAAAAAAATTCTAGATACTTGAAACTCTTGTGAACTTCATTTGTTTAGAAAAAGGTCTTTGTACACACCATCATAAAGAACGAAGTTGGTCCATGACCCCAACTTCACAACCCTCTTTCACATTCTAAAAACAACCATAATCAACCCACTTTCTAACCTCCATAGGAGGAACATAAAACAATTTGGTAGTCTAAGTTATGATTTTGGGGATAGGGATCCAAAGAACTCCTCGTCATCATTTCTCATTTTGAAACTTAGAAAGTTGTGAATTAAGGTGCCAAAATCCTCCCACTCAAGCATTACTATACCATAAGGTGGGGAGACACCTGTGAAGGGTCGAAGGTCGAGGTCCAATTGTTCTGTGCATGCCTCCTTGGGTCACCCAACCCTTGGAAAGCATCTAGCATATGACTGATTTATGACACTGAAAATATAAATGTCGTGCTTGATGGAGGTAGATTAGTAGCCAAAACTTAGGATTTATCTACCCAAGGTGGAAGTTGTGGGATGCAATCACACCACAGTCGCATTTTGAATGGTTTTTGGGAAATATCTCCAGTACTTCCAAGATATCCCCCCTTCATCCCTCATTACAATTGATTTTTTGTCCCTTCACTAGTTTCTCCTCAAGTGGGTTCTGGCCCCACTTTCGAGAGATTTTTTGGAGGTATAGTGTTATTTTATTTGTATTCCCCCATGAGGAGTTAAAAAAATCCCAAACCACTTTCCACATTGTTTTGATGTATGATTTTCACCACCCAAATACATGTAGTTTTATGAATACATTGTTTAAAGTAATTTGAAAGCAGTTTGTCCTATTATTCCTCACCACAATTTGCACACACCCACTTCTAGGCTAGAATCATAGGGGAACCACAATATCCCCACCATTCTATACACTTGAGAAACTTACCCCCAATTTTGGGTGGTGTTCCTAATTTCACTAAGACATGAGCAATACCATCACATACACCAATTATTGCTACAGTACTAGGCTCAAGATTACTAGGATCCACTTTGCTTGGAACCAATATCCCAAGCAACTCACAAACAAACCCTCCACCACAAGGAGGTAGAGCCCAAACTTTTTCACAAAGCACAAGCTCCTAAGGAACCACTTCCTCCCATAACATGGAAGGAACCAATCCTATCATGCCTTTTTTGGCTTCACTAAATATCCCTGATCTAAATAAACTGAAAAATGATCCCATATTACACGACCCCACTTGGTAGAATATGACCACAAAACTACCTTCGTACATCCCTAAGTTTGAAGGGAAATCCAGAGAGGATCTCACCAACCATATCATGTGCTTTCACTTGTGGTTTTCCTCCAATAGTATAATGGAAGATTCCGTCTACAGTTATTTCAGAGAACCCTCACTGGTAAAACAACCAAATGGTATGTGGACGAGAAGTATGGATCCCACTCAACATTTGAATCATTAGCCAAAGCATTCCTATCATTTTTTCAAATTCCCATACGTCATGATATTGAGTCTGAGATCCTTTCATAATGCAAACAAAACACCTCTACTCACATTTTAGACCATATTTATGAATGGCGTAGACATCACAAACTTTGTAAAGCGGACACTACCCCACAACAAAGGCTATATTGGTTCCTCTTATCACTCGTTCCTACCCTTTCCAAATATGTGGCTACAACCCTCCTCCAAACTAAATATGAAGCCATCACTAAGGCACAAAATTTTGACCTCATCTACTCCCAATCAGGGTACCTATACATTGTCCTTCTAGATTCTCCTCGTCATTTTCCCTTTGGTCAAGACAAACATGGAACATCGAATGTTGTTGATGGGTTGATTGTCTCCATGGCTCATACTCAACCACACACACAGTCATTACCCGCATATTGGACCAACCCATACTTTCAACCATGTGGTGGAGCTTCATATTACCCTTCCCCACCCCCACCCCCACTGCCATTCATGACACCTCCTCTTCCCCCATGGGTACCCATTTAACCACATCCCTTCCCCAACCAATCCCTATCCGAAAACCGGTTCCTCCACCAACAACATCAAATCCACCTAGTAATAACAAAGCCACCTCCACTTCTTACAACCCATATGGACCCCCACAAGGTAACCCATACTATCCATTCATAGGTCCACAACAACCTGTCACACCCCCACATGGACAACACTAGTCAAGGGTCAATTTCATCCAACCTTCCCCTCTTCAACAAGTTCAAGCTTTTGAATAGTTGAATACGACCAATCCACCTCACCAACCCAACAATAACCAAAAGAAAGGAAATAATAGGAACTAGGGACAAGGAGGAACCCCCCTCAACAAAACCCCTGAGATGGGGGTAACTAGCGCCAAACCAACCAAAACCCTCAAGGGGGAAACAATAATGGCCAACCACGACAAGGGTGAAATAACAACCTTCGAACCAATTACCCTTGCACATTATGTGGAGAATATGGCCATTACACTGACCACTTCCCTCAAATCGTTACCTACAAATGGGTGAAGGATGCCATGAATCCTCAGTGGGTTCCCAACCCTCAAGTTCCATATTAGGGACCTCCCACTTATATACCACGACCACCACTAGTGGTATTAAAAAAACCTATCCCACATCAAGGAGTCATTAATACTCAACTAGAGGGGGTCCAACTCCCACACCCATAGGGGCAATTCCCTCCACCTGAACAACCCCACCCAGGGAACACCACAGACCGCAGTATCCTCCTCACCACTAAAGAGGAAATCCTCTTATAAAATCACAATCACCAATACGGTACACCCCTTGATCCATTACCTGCCACTTTGGATGCTCCCCAACCACCAATTGGACAACCATTGATGATCCCTCATACCAACACTAAATCCATCTCCTGCATGCCTCGTACACCCTTGCACAAGAATGTACATAATCCACATGCTCGCGCCACCACTGCCATGTCAGTTATGTAAGTCCTTCAAACATGCCCTTCCCAACGAAAGGTGTTACTTTCACAATTGGGGGCAGTAGATCCTGCAGACACCCATCTAATCACATTTGATTTAGACAAAGAAGACCCCTAACTCCCATCGTTAGTCACATTCTAGATTCCTGTCAAAGTATGGAACATCATTGTCCATCGTTGCATCATAGACAAAGGAGCATCCACTTGCATCATTCCCAAATCTGTTTGGAAACGACTCGGTTCATCTGATTTAATCCCCTCCACCATCACTCTTTGAGATTATGATGGTCGAAATTATCAACTAGAAGGCATGTATCAAAACGTTATGGTTTATCTAGGGGGAAAACCAATTCTCATCAACATAGAATTAATTGATTCCCAATTGGATTATAACATCCTGTTCAAACGAAGCTACATGTACACCATGCAGGTTGTAGCTTCCTCGATCTTTTGTACCATGCTCTTCCCTCACAATGGGAAAATCGTCCCCATTGATTAATTGACCCACCATGAACCCGACCAATCAGGCCACATTGATAACATCATGCCACTTATCCACTCAAGCGCTAACCTTTTCCTAATGATAGACATCAGACCAGAGATATTTTAAGATCCATCTTTGATTGGTACATACCAAGGCTTCCCACACCCCAACCCCACCACCTTCGTTGTGTGCATTTTCACAGCCGATGGAGTAGAGATACTGGACCCCCCATCCATCGAGAAATCATCAGACTCCACCACCACTCCTTCCCAGCCCACCCCGATACTTCCTGATGAACTCCCCATATAGAATTCTTAGGATAGAACATCAGAGAGTCCACCCATAGGTAAAATCCTTGTTTGGAAAACAATCCCACGTGATATCACCCAAATACCCTTCTTTTATACTCCCCCAGGAGTAACAACATATTAAGTTGTTTCTACCCTCACCTTACCAAATATGGTCATAGCCATCCTTGTATGGTATCTAGAACCACTAGCTATGGTACCGGGTTTATCTCTTCCACTACAACCCATGGTCACATTACCAAGATCAGTGGCTCATCCATCCATCCACTCACCCAACCGTTCACACAGTTGGAGGCAATATTACCACTATAGGAGACACTACCTCTGAAATAGGGAGCACTGCCAAAAACCAACAAGGCACATGAAAAAAGAAGGAACCTTCTCTCCGGCATTCCCCACCCTACATGCCACCTCCATACACATTATGCAACACCGTGGACACCCTACCAATATTTTCCCCACTTTACCCGAGTTACAGAATATCATTCCAAAACCCATAAGTACACTGCTACTACCTACACCAGTAGCCCCACTAGCCTCCCCGGAACCTTCTTCCTCCAAACCTCCCAGTTTGAGAACTAAGCATGCATGCGCCATTTGTTCTCAATATGTCCATTACACACACCACTTCCCAACCCTTCCTCATTTTCGGGACACTCTTGCAGGAGTGCGCCAGACCACATTACCCAAGTCATCCCAACCCATCTCCTTGGTACAACCAATTACTAATATTCTCTATGTCTCTATGTCAATAAACGAGCATATGCAATTCCCTTGTGCATTGTGCCACCAAATGGATCATTACACATATAGTTTCCCGCTCATCATTGAGGGACACACACGCTGGAGGACATCCATCCCACCCATTTCACCAATTGTACCAACCCCGGTGAACCCGACATAAAACGATCACCGTCCAATAAATCATGGCATACCTCCCCCACA